>JBAKBP010030823.1:0-25202 GCA_037953745.1 Lithodes maja | reverse complement strand
GGGGGTTTATGGAAGAGTTTGGGCAGTTTCTCGAGGAATTTTCTGCTAAAACCGGAAGACTTTTGATATGTGGAGATTTTAATTACTGGGTTGACAGCCCTCATCTGAAGCCATTCTCTCCTGAGTTCCTTGAGTTGACTGATCAGAACAATTTTGTAAACCATGTGTCCCACCCAACTCATATCTTAGGACACACCCTTGACTTGGTTTTCTCTCCTGTGGGTTGTGGTGGTGTTCTGGATGTTGATGTTGAGAATGCTGACCCTAATACCTCTGATCATGCTTTGATTACTTTCAGCTTTGATTTCCCTAAGCCACTCACACATGAAAAAGTAATCAGATTTAGAAATTATAAAAATGCAGACCTAAATTTGGCTAGCAGTGAAGTAAAACAGTACTTGGGAAGTATTGATACTTCCAACCTTACTTCAGATGAGCTGGTGGAGGTACATGGAAATGCACTTAAATTAGTGTTCGATCATCACTGTCCAGAAGTAGAGAAGAAAATCATAGTACGAGATGATTCGCCCTGGTATAGCACTCGAGTTAAATTTCTTAGAAGAGCGCGTAGAAGAGCTCAACGTGAATGGCGATAAAATAAAACAGACTCTACATGGTTGCAATATCTGTCAGCCAGAAGAGCTGTGGTCCACAAAATCAAAGATGAAAAGAAAGTGTATTATCAGGGAAAAGTTGACTCGTGTGGTAACGACCAGAGGAGGTTGGCTTCAATTGTAAACAGTTTACTTGGAAAAACAAGAGTCAGCTTAAGACCTTCTGTACCCGATGCCGAGTTGGCTGCCAACTTTGTGGCATTTTTTGCTGGCAAGATAACTCTCATAAGACAGGAACTGGATGATGCTTCTGTTGGTGAAGAACTTTCAGTTGTACTCCAACCCCGACACATTCCTAATAATGTCCTCTCATCCTTTCACTCAGTAGAGGTGGTCATGATCTCGTCCTACATAAGAAACCTCAATAAAACATTTTGCCCGTTGGATCCCATAAATGTTTCCAAGCTACCAAGAGTCTATGATCACACAGTTGAGTTTATTTCCAAAATAATTAATAAGTGCTTCTCTGAAGGTAGCTTCCCACATTCTGAAAAGCATGCACTACTCCGACCTACTCTAAAGAAGCCTGGACTTTATGTTGAGAACATGTTGAACTATCGTCCTGTCTCCAACCTGTCCTTCATATCAAAGATATTAGAGCGTGCAATACTTGACCAATTACAACCACTACTTCAGCAGAATGAAACTATCCCAATTTTTCAGTCTGCTTACCAACAGCATCATTCAACTGAAACAGCATTGATTAGAGTACATAATGATCTAGTTGAGAACATTTGCAATGGTGTGGCCTCACTATTGGTCTTGCTTCATCTCTCTGCGGCTTTTGACACAGTGGATCACGAGTTGTTATTGAGTGATCTTTATGATTGTGGTGTGCGTGACTCCGCTCTCTTGCTTCTTGGGTCGTACTTGTCAGGTAGATCCCAGTGTGTGATGGTAAATCAAGTGGTCTCGGACTCGACACCCCTGCAGTATGGTGTTCCGCAGGGATCAGTTTTAGGTCCTATCCTATTTATAATTTATATTAGCAGTTTGTCTCTTCTGCTTCGTGCACATAATGTCACCTTTCACTTTTATGCAGATGACACCCAGATTTATGTGAGAATCACAAATATAGTTGATATACGGAGTAAGATGGAATTGTTGATGTCTGATATCAAGAAGTGGACGAGAGCGAGAAAACTTAAACTAAATGATGGTAAAACTGATATTCTCATCATCCGAGGAAATAGAAGATCTGATGATATAGTAGGTGCCCTCTCCATCAATGTGGGTGGATCTCAGCTGCGACCGGCCAACTCTGTTCGAAATCTGGGTGTATATGTGAACTCCCGATTAGATTTCAAAGAGCATGTAAACCAGATAGTTAAAAGTTGTTGCTTGCACATCAGAAATCTCTATTTGGTGAAGCCGTTTATAACCAGACGTTGCCTCCTGACGTTGGTTCACTCATTGGTCTTCTCTCGTGTTGATTATTGCAATGCCCTGTTGGTGGGTCTTCCAAATTATATTTTGAAGAAAGTTCAGTCTGTTCTTAACAGGGCCGCAAGACTAATTTTTGGTGTTCCACCTAGAACTCCTACTACATCTCTTCACATAGAACTGCACTGGCTGCCAGTAAGAGCAAGAATAGAATTTAAGTTGTGTTTGGTGACTTTTAAGGTTCTCAAATTTGGTGAGCCTAGGTACCTTGCGGAGCTGCTCAGGCGCCCACCGGCACACCATGGTGTAGTTGTGCGTCATGACAATGACCCTTTTCGTCTTGATGAACCAAGGGCTTTCCAGCAGTCTTCTTTCTTTGAGAGGTCATTCTCCTACATGTCTCCGAGGTTGTATAACAGGTTGCCGCTGTCCATGAGACAACGGAGTTCTGTTGAATGCTTCAAGAGACAACTTAAGACTTTTCTCTTTGAGAGAAGCTATGATCTTGAGAGAGGTGTCATGACAGATGGCTATAGAGTTTAGGCTATTTTGCCACTGCTAGTGATTGTTAAATGTGTTGTATATAAGCCTTCTTTTGATGCATTGATTTTTGTTCTTTTTTCTTTCTCTTTTCGAGCGCTAGTGAATTCTTCGGAAAAATTGGCGCTTATGAGAAATAAGTAACATGCTTATTATTATAGTTTGCAATCTTTTTTTACCTAAATTGTAAGAAAAAAGCAAAAAAAAAAAAAAATAATAATTTTTGACCTAGTTTTATGGTCACATACACCTGTTCCAAATTGCATTTACAGTACATTGGAAGTAAGGCCTGGAAGTTAGTAAATAACCGGTCGGTCCCCTTAAGTGAATATGTGTGCGACAGAACAAGATTCGCTGATTCGCCAGTGTAGACAAGGTCTAAAACTTTCTAAATATTGATAAAACTACATTACCTTGTCTCAAGATGGATGTCAGGACAGAACTAGCAGCTAAAGACTATCATGTGTTCGATTCCTTGAGTTATGAAATGCATCCTGTGGCAAACTATGGATTTTTATAAAAATGTACAGTACTCGATTTTTGCGGTGCGTCGATGAAATTACATGACGTAACCTCGGACACTCTAGAAAAAATATACAATGAACCACAGTTATGGGATAAATACATAATGTTATGGAAAAACAAGTATGTCTGCAGTGTTCTTCCATAACTATAACTTACATACTTTTATGCAGAAATGTACGAAGCATAGCCCTCGTCCGAAGCTAGGTAATTTCACGGTACCATTGTTTTGGGTGGCCTGACGCTACTTTTATCGCATAAATCTACCTCTTATATGTCATATTTTATATATTTCAAATTAAGATACGGTCACCATAAGTGTGTATCAAGTCGAAACCAAAGCCATGTCTCAGTGTCACGATGTCTAGTGGTGAATTTTAGTAGTTACCTTTGGAAATAATGGCTATTAATTGCTCAAATTCTATTAATTATATTTATTTATTGACATGCTCTTATGTAGATTGACCATTTAAGCTAGTAATGTTCATATATAATCGAAGAATAGATGCCTGTAAGGCCAAAGGGGGTGTTTAGTCACTGTTCATAGGTCCTACCGCCAGTTTCTCTCACTCAGTGGTTAGAAATGGCGGTCTTTTGGTCTCGTCATATTACAGGCTAATATGGAGAATGTAGCTTCAGTATCAGCATTTCCACACATGATTTACAAAATTGAATAACTGAATGTCTTATATAAGTCGGATATGACGAGGAGCTGCTTAAAATGGCGAAAATAGGAAAATATTGAGACTATTCTGATGGCCTAACAGCGACCTGTTGGTAACTTTGGTAAGTACTGTATTCAAACTACATATTATTAGGCCTATGTGTCATATGTGGAAAAATATCTGGAGAAGCAACAAAAGCTGTATATTGCCTTTATGGACTTGGAGAAGGCCTATGACAGTAGAAAGAGAAGGTACTGTACAGTATGTGGAAAGTAAGTCTGTACTGTACTTAGAATATACAGAGTATATGGCAAGTTGCTGAAAGCAGTGAAGAGCATGTATGCGGGTGCAAAGGCGGCAGTACGTGTGGAGAATGAGCAGAGCGAGTTCTTTGATCTGAATGTTGGAAAGAAACAGGGGGTGTGTGATGTCCCCGTGGTTGTTTACTGTATACCGTACAGTATATGGATGGAGATTGGAGTCATGTAAGAAATACAAGGAAGAGCAGTGGATGTTGGTGTATTGCTGATAAGGGAGGGAAATGAGTGGAAGCTACCTGTACTGCTGTTTGGTGATGATACAGTTCTGATGAGCGATAATGAATGGGAGTTGCAGGGTCTGGTAAATATGTTTGGAACAGTGTGCGATAAACGGAGTCTGAAGGTAAATGCGGGGAAGAGCAAGAGTATGGTCTTCGAAAGGGGTGAAGCCACAGAGTGTGAGGTGAAGTTGAACGGTCAGGCTATGGAGATTGGCAGCTCATTTAAGTATCTGGGCAGTGTGTTGAGTAAAGATGGGACTATGGATGAAGAAGTGCGGGAGAGGGAGTAACAGGGGAAGAGGGTTGTAAGAATGCTGAAAGCAGTAACAAGAAATAGGGTGGTCAGTATGGAAATGAAGTCCTTGCATGACAGTGTGGTAATCCCGACACTGACTTACAGAAGAGAAGCATGGACGTTGGTGAAGAGACTCCGACCAAGAGTGAGAGGGGTGGAAATGAGTTACTGTACTTAAGAAGCGTGTGCGAAGTTACATGGAGGGATAGACAGACGAATGAGGAAGTACTGTAGTAAGAAGGAGGTGTGGTGTGGAGGTACATGTGCTGGAAAGTGTGAAAAGGAACACCTTTAGATGGTTCGGCCATATGGAACGTATGGGAAGCGAGAGAATGACTAAGAGGGTGTATGAGAGCGAGGTGGAAGGACAGAGGGAGAGGTAAACCGAAAGCGAGGTGGAAGGATGGAGTGAGGAAGTACTGTATATGGATGAAGGCGGTGCTGGTTGGGAGGAGGAGCGTCGACTGACTGGGGACAGAGGTGCATGGGGGCGGTTCGTTCGTGGCCACCCCTTCTGGATCACGACGTCAGGCAATAGATAGATAGATAGTCATATGTATAAAATATGCATATACTGTATATATATACAGTACTGTACATACAGTAGGGTAGAAACGTTAGTATCCGATCACTTTCAGTTTTTAGTGTAAAAAAAATGCTACTAACAAAACTATAAACGATACAGTTATTAACCTTCTATACAGAATATATAGCTATGAAAGCTAAGTATTGTGTGAAAAAAATAATTAAATGGATAAATAGTTTAGCTTCTACCATACACCGAATGTAAACATCTGTAATATTTCTCCCGATTCTTGCGGCAACCCGTAAGGAAATTACTTTTTTGGTAAATACTGTACCTGTATGTAGGAGGCAACAATATAGGAAACAAATTTCTAATGGTAGTTTTGGGTTCCTATCATTAGCCTATATGCTTCATTGCTATAGCCTATAATTTTTATCCCCGGAATTGTTTTTTTTTTGGGTGGGGGGGGGGGGATTTTCATTTTTTTTCCTGGCGTACCGCCAGCCTTGTTTACATTGCTCGTAGTGGCGTCGGACCTTTGCCATCATGTTCCCGTCTATTTTGACTGGCTTTGGATACAATAATATGTTGAGGGGGGCTTTGCCCCCCCCTCACCCCCCCCCCCACCCCATGACATTGTCATCATCATATATATTGCCAGCAGGGGGCAAATAACCAAAAAAAAACTTTAACTTAATCACGGCGATCGACAAATTTAAACATGATGGCGGCGGGGAAGGCGTCGGACGTTTGCAATCATGTTCCAGTCTATTTTGAATGGCATTGGATACAATATCATGTTGGGGGGGGGGGGGGGGGGGGCTTTGCCCCCCCTCAACATCTCACCACTATTTACTATTTACAATAAATATATGCAATGCATTTTAATTTCTTTAATGCTATGATTGTATCCCTGTATACAGGGATAGGGGTGTAATCATGTATGGAGATATAGAGGCTCATATGAATGATAATGGAGTGAGAAAAGTGAGGGATATGGAGACAGTGAAGGAGGTCATGAAAGGTGTGGATGAGGACGGATATGGATGGGAAGGGCAGGTGGAGGAGGTCAGTAGGATAGGTAGATATAAAAGGGGAGAGATTAGACCTACAAGGGTACAGTTTAAAACCAGGGCAGTGGCAGAGACTGACAAATTTTAGTTGGAGGCTAAATACAAATGAAAAACTGAAACATATAAGACTAAATAAGGATTTGAGGATAGAAAAAAAAAAAAAATAAATAAGGAATTACAAGAAAAGGCTGATGAAAATAATGGAAAGTTGGGTGAGGAGGATAAGAGGAATTTTTACTGGAGAGTGAGGGACGGAAAATTGAAGAAGTGGTTTATAAGAGTAGAAGGGAGGGGGAGATCAGGGAGGGAAGAGAATGTGATAGGAGTTGTGACAGAGGAGGAGAACGGGGTGGAAGTGTCACAGGGAGAGACAGGAGGCAAAGTGGCAGACCCAGTAGTGCTAAGGGGGCAGTAAGGTACGGACTGGAGGAGCAGGATGGTGTAATTGCTGAAGGAATGGTAGATGGATTATGTGGATGTGTTTACCCAGGACAAGAAAAGAGAACTGATATGTAGGTTGCAGGATGAAGAGGAAAAACCTGATGTCATAGCCTTACAGGAAGTAAGACCAAAAAATGCTAGCATTGAAAGGGAACTGGTGGAGTATAGTTTGGAGGGTTTTGAGTTATATGAGAGGAATGCTATTAGAGCAGAGGTCGGAAGAGGACTGTTTATTTATGTAAGAAAAGAGCTCAAGGTTAATGAGGTGGATATGAGACAGCAGTATTGTGAGTATTTGTGTATTGAAGTAAAATGTGCAAGAGGATCAATTATAATTGCCTCTATATATAGAAGCCCAAATAATAGTAGGGAAGAGGATGATAACCTACTGAAAGCAATGGAGGAAATAGATAATAGAGAGAACAAATATAATTTTTTTTATTGGAGATTTCAATTTGCCAAGGATCAACTGGGCAAATTGTACTACTCCAGCAGGACAGGGTAGCCTGGAAAACAAGTTTATAGAGAAAGTGAGAGATTGTTTTTTAACGCAACATATTACAGAGATGACAAGATATAGAGATGAGACGCAGGGGAGTGTACTTGATTTGATTTTTAGCAATGAGGAGGATATAGTGGAACATGTCAATGTGGATAGCCCTATACAGTAGGTCGTAGTGACCATGCCTGTATAAGCTTTAGTTGCAATATTAAAACAGAGAGGGATGATAGAAGCAATAGAAAAATATACATGTATGATAGAGCAGATTATGAGCTGCTAAGACGGTGTTTGGACATTGACTGGGGGGAATACTTGAACGGTGAAGACGCTGAAGGAATGTGGAGGAAAATTAGTCAACTGGAGAATGCTGTATCCAAAAGTGTACCAGTAAGGGAATACAGTATAAGGATAAAACAAAATTGAGGAAAAGAACGAACCCAGAATTGCCAATGAAAAGAAAGCTTTGGACATTGATTAGAAGAAACGATTGTGGGAAAGACTAAAATTGTTAAAAAAGAACAGGGGGTCTAGTATAGAAGCTAAAGAAGTGGATCTGGAACGCAGACAAATAAACAATAAAATAAGGTGGGAGACAAGGAGGGGGGTGAAGGAGAGGGAGAGAGAGATTGCTAGAAATGTGAAGGATAATCCAAAAATATTCTGGAAGTACATTCAGGAAAAGTTAACAAGAGTAGGGATCCCAGAGCTGGTAGGGGGGTTGGATGATGGGAGTAGAGCAGAGACTGATAAGGAGAAAGCAGAGGTGCTGGGGAAATACTTTGGGGGGGTACTAACAGTGGAGTCGGATGATGCAGTGCCTACTATTCCCATCAAACAGGCACCAGCACTAGAACTAATAAGAGTTTTCCCATGCTAGAATAAGAAGGGCTATAGAAAAAAATTAACAGAAGTAAGTCCCTGGGACCAGATGGGATACACCCAAGAATCATAAAGGAAGGAGGTGAGATGTTAGTAGAGCCATTGAAAAATTTATTTGAGGTATCGTTTAATACAGGACAAATCCCGATGGACTGGAGAGAGGCGAACATAACAGCTATATTTAAGAAGGGAAAGTGAAATGACCCAGGGAACTATAGACCAGTCAGTTTGACAAGTGTTGTGTGTAAACTAATGGAAACGGTAATTAGAGAAGGAATAATGGAGCATATGAAGTCAAACCAACATTTCAGTGGGAGACAGTTCGGATTCTTGCCGGGGAGGTAGACGGTACTACAGCTAATTAAGGTGGTAGATGATTGGATGCAAATTCTAGAAGATGGTGATGTAATAGACGTGGTATATTGCGATTTTATGAAGGCCTTCGATAAGGTCCCACATAAAAGGTTAATAGAGAAAGTTAGAAGCTATAATATAGGGGAGAAATGTGTGAAATGGATAGAAGCCTTCCTGAAAGATCTGAGACAGAGGGTACTGGTGAATGGAATAGGCTCGGGGTGGAGGGAAATTACAAGTGGGGTACCTCAGGGATCTGTGTTGGGACCACTGCTGTTCGTTATATTTATCAACTACTTACCTGAAGTTATAACTAATGGAAGTGAGGTATACCTGTATGCGGATGACACTAAGCTGTATAGAAGAGTGAGGAGTAAGGAAGATGTGGAGGGCATGAGGGGATGGTCTGAGCATTGGTTAATGCCTTTTCATCCAAAAAAATGCAAGTACATGCGGATTGGGACAAGCAAGATAGACAAGGTAGGATACAGTATGTATGAAGCGATGGAGGAAGTGAATGCAGAAAAGGATATAGGAGTAGTGATAGACAATAAGTTAAATTTCTCAGAACATTTAGCGGAAAAGATAAACAAAGCCAATAGAATTATAGGGCTGATAAGGAGGACATTTGTGTCACTTGACGAAGAAATCTTCAGGAATCTCTATACAGCGCTGGTTAGGCCGCACCTGGAATATGCGAACCAGGTGTGGGCTCCATGTATGGTAAAGGATATAGAAGCAGTGGAGAAAGTGCAGAGGAGAGCTAGCAAGCTGGTACCAACGTTGAAGAACGCGGGCTATGAGCAGAGGTTGAGGACACTGGGGCTTCCGACACTGGCATATAGGAGAAAGAGAGGGGATATGATAGAGACTTTTAAGATAGTGTCAGGAAAGTATGATGAGGATGTGTGTGAAGGTATCTTCTTGATGCGGGAGGGAACAAGAACGAGAGGACACTAAGAAAATTTACAAAGAAAGAAATAGGCTTGAGAAGGCAAAGAACTCATTTTGTGATAGAGTGTTAAATGAGTGGAACGCACTGCCCCAGTATGTAGTCGATTCCGTATCAATAAGGGAGTTTGAAAGTAATCTTGATAAAGCATGGGGAAGACAAGATTTGAAGTTTGATTATAAAACAAAAATACAGAATAGTAAAAATGTTGAGTCTGCTACCGCTGCCGCCAACACCGTGAACGACCGCAGCAGTGCAAGTACTGGTAGGTTAAGGTGGGGTGGATTCGCCGCGAAACGTGGTTCTTTAATAACAGCATCCAACTGAATCAGTATTCAGAAGTTTTTTTTACATAACTATTACATTCAGGCCTTCCTGCACACTTTCATATAATTTTTATGTGAAAAAACAAAACATAAAGGTTTGTAATGGGGTGGCGAAAAGTTAATTGCGCGGCGGATCCACCCCATAGTGAGGGGTGAAATCGCCGCTACCATAATTATATTATCAATGATTTCATCCTGCCGCGGCGATTATACCCCCAATTACTCTGCAAAAGTAACAATTAAGATGTTTTATTATTATATTGATATAATCCAAGTATTTTTGTATAAAACTGTAGACCTATGAGTATTATAAAATTATAAATTATATAATTATAAATTCTTGCCTGAAACAAAGAGAAAGAGAGTTAGTTTCCACTTAGACATCATAAACAACCATCTTGTAACACAGGTGGGAGAGGTAAGGTCGCCGCCACGAAAAATGCTCACGACCGCTTACATATTTTTCAGGTTGTAAAATTATGAAAAAATATTTGTCTTCGTTAAATAAATGACAACTATGCATGTTTGTGTTCTATCATCATCTACACGTACTGTGATTACCTAGAATCAATTCCATACGTATTTGGATTTATGACCAATTTCTTTGGACAAGTATCTACGGGCCGCGGCGAATCCACCCCGCCTTACCCTACTGAGCTGGATACACAGGCCTAGTTTGCCTTTTTCCAGAGGATCTACTGTAAGAAAATGTACCAGCTACACATACAATGCTTAAGATCTTACATAGAGATAAAAACAAGACTACATGCTACAGAAATACGCAAAAATCGTCCGAATTCGCCCCGGTTGACGGTACTACTACTGATATTTGTTATCATCATTGCAAGTTAATAAATCATTAATATCATCTTTATTCATCTTTTATATAGTTTCCAAAAACATTCATTTTGCTTAATTTTGTCATTAACCCTTGGAATCCGGGAGGCCTCATATGAGGCAAAATGGTCGGCTAAAAATCGCCGCTATAATCATCAGAACTCGGCAACCACGCGTTGTGGCGACGTCATCTCTACAGCATTCTACAGACAACAAAAAGTTCTACAATTTGGAAAAACATTGACTGCTCTAGGTGGTCTCAATCAGTAGCTACTGAATTATGAAGTTGATTTTACCAAAATTCATTTGAGGCCCCCCGGATCCCATGGGTTAAGGGCAAAATAAAGGTTATACAGTACTGTACTGTATTTTGAAATAAATTAGACTGAATGTAGGTTTTATGTTGCAAAATAATATACTAAAGGAAATAGCTATAATATATATACTGTACTGTATTTGGATTATTAATGGTACGTGATTGGAATTAGCTGTCAAGTGATTGGACTTAGCGGTATTACCATTAAGTCCAATCAGGTAATATAAAAATATGTATAGAAAAAAATATGTTTCACAGACACTTGACATTACTCTTAATATAAACTTTCATTACTGGTGTGGGTGTTAAGAGGTAAACAAAAGTATTTTTGTATTTAATTCTTATTGAAATTGGCAGCCAAAATCAGTAAATGGAGCTTTTTGATTGGATACTAACGATCCTACCCTACATACGGTACATAATATTTTAAGACTGAGTGCTCCACACATACGTGCAGTTTCAGTCTCTTGTCCTAATGGCGGTGTTCCAGGCAACCCTGTTAAGGGCTGCTTCACTTGTCAAGTTTTTGGATTAGAGATCGGCACGTATAGTCCGATCCCAGGTCTTCCTCAGTCCACCCCTTGGTGCAGCTCCCTCCACAATCACAGACTTGCAAAGCTGAAGGCTTTCTGAATCATATGTAGGTGCTTAGGAAAGATATGAATTAAATTACCAACGTTATAAGGGTGGTACCACGATGCGGAACAAAAGCACTCCTTTCTATCCACCGCTAAATTAGCCGTTTCACGCCAACTTAACGAAGGTTCACCATGTTATTACATGGCTGCCGTAAGCCGATTTTAGTGTCTTAACCCTTCCAGCCCGGCTGTCCTTTTATAAGGACACCGCGGCAGTTGGGCAGGACCCCGGGTGTCCTTATAACAGGCAGTAAGCTTGAAAGCAAAAAAAAACGAACGAACAGCCTCGGATGCGGACGGAACCAACGTTGACGAACCACGACCGACTAAGGACATGCCTTCGGACATTCTGAGAATGGCTACATGGAATGTTAGTGGCATGAATGATGGCACAAAAGAGAGAGAGGTTCTGGAAGTGTTAGTGAATGCCAGGCTGGATGTATGTGGAATGACAGACCAAATGGAAAGGTTCAGATGTGAGAGAGTGGGAGTGTGGAATGGGTGTGTGTGCTGGAGTGAGTGAAGGAACAGCGAGAGAAGGTGCAGGTTTGTTTGTAAGTAGCAAATGGAAGGAATGTGTAAGAGAGTATGGGTCTGTGGGTTCAAGGATTGTGTGGGTGAGAATGAAAGTAGGAATACAAACGTGGGTGATTGTATGCGTGTATGCCCCGACAGAGGATATACTTGAAAGAAAGAAAGAAAGAAGAGTTCTGGATGAATGTGGAGGCGTGCCTGGAGAAGTTTGACAAGAACGAAAGAATATTTCTGATTGGGGATATGAATGGTAAGGTGGGTGATAGGAAAGTTGAGGGAGTGGTGGGAGGGTGGGGGGTACCATCAGAGGTGAATGGGAATGGTACCGTAGTGCACTTGTGGACGTATGTGTGGGGAGGAGGCTGTGGATAGCCAACACCTTCTTCCGACACAGAATGGGAAACGGATGTTGACGATGAAGGATAAGACAGTGGTGGAACGAAAGTCATTGATTGATTATGTATGTGTGGATGAACGAATGAAGAAATCTGTGATGGATGCTAGGGTGTATAGGGGTATTGGAGGGGGTCTGTCTGATCATTATGTAGTGGTAGCTAAGGTTAGGATACAAAAGAAGTGGGTGAGGAGAGCGGGAGGGAGGCGAGAGGAGGGTGGAATGGTGAGGAGGGTGGAGAGGTTGCAGGAGGAGGAAGTCAGGGAGGAGTACAGGAGAGCAGTGGAAAGACGACTAGGTGGGTTCGACCTGGAAGTTATGGAGGAGATGAGCAAGGTGTTTAAGGATGAGATATGTGCAGCATGTGAGGAGGTGTGTGGAGTGAGGAGAAGAGGGAGGGGAGTGAAAGGTACAGCATGGTGGACAGAAGAGGTAAGAATAGCTGTGGAAGAAAAGAAGAAAGCATATAGAGAGTGGTTGGGTAGTAGAGGGAATGAAGATTCCGAGAGACAGAAACGAGCGAGGTACGTGGAGAGTAAGAGGGTGGTGAAGAGAGTAGTGAAGGAAAGTAAGAGAAGAGTAGATGAGGAATTTGGAAGGAATCGGAGTGTAAAATGGAGGGAGAGTAAGAAACTGTTCTGGAAAGAAGTCAAGAAAGTTAGGGAAGGTAGCAAGGGAAACAGTAAGGGTGTGAAATATAAGAATGGGAGAATGCTAGCCGAGAAGCAAGAGAGAGTCGAAAGATGGAGGGAGTACTTCAGTGAGTTGCTAAATGAAAGGAACGAACAGCCAGCAAACATAGCTGGATATGGTATGGGAGGGAGAAGAAGAGAAGTAGTGGAGGAGGAGGTGGGGATCAGGAGGTCAGAAGTGTGGGAAGCCATGAAAAGAGTGAAGTTGGGGAAAGCACCAGGAACAGATGGAGTGTGTGGGGAAATGTTGAGGTATGGTGGCGAGATAGTGATAGAATGGTTATGGAAAATGTGCAAACTAGCATGGGAGAAGGGGAGTGCACCCGATGACTGGAAGACTGGCATAATAGTCCCCCTATATAAGGGCAAAGGGGAAAGAGGAGTGTGTGGTAACCACCGAGGAATATGTCTTCTAAGCGTAGTAGGGAAGGTATACAGTAGGGTAGTGATTGAGAGAGTGAGAGTGAGAATGGAGAAATGGATAGGCGACGAGCAGGGAGGCTTTAGGAAGGGAAGATGATGTGTAGATCAGATTTTTACCCTGAATTGTGTTGTGGAGAAGTATCTGGAGAAGAAACAAAAGGTGTATGTTGCCTTTATGGACTTGGAGAAGGCCTATGATAGAGTGGATAGAGAAGGTTTGGGGAAAGTACTTAGAATATACGGAGTAGAGGGCAAGTTGCTGAAAGCAGTGAAGAGCATGTATGAGGGTGCAAAGGCGGCAGTACGTGTGGAGAGTGAGCAGAGCGAGTTCTTTGACCTGAATGTTGGTTTGAAACAGGGGTGTGTGATGTCCCTGTGGTTGTTTACTGTATATATGGATGGAGTTATGAAAGAAATACTATCAAGAGCAGTGGATGTTGGTGTATCGCTGAAAAGGGAGGGAATTGAGTGGAAGCTACCTATACTGCTGTTTGCGGATGATACAGTTCTGATGAGTGATAATGAATGGGAGTTGCAGGGTCTGGTAAATGAGTTTGGAACAGTGTGCGAAAAACGGAATTTGAAGGTAAATACGGGGAAGAGCAAGGTTATGGTCTTCAAAAGGGGTGAAGTCACAGAGTGTGAGGTGAAGCTGAACGGTCAGGCTATGGAGATCGTCAACTCTTTTAAGTATCTGGGCAGTGTGTTGAGTAAAGATGGGACTATGGATGAAGAGGTGCAGGAGAGGGTACAACAGGGGAAGAGGGTTGTAGGAACGCTAAAAGCAGTAACAAGAAATAGGGTGGTCAGTATGGAAGTGAAGAAGTCCTTGCATGACAGTGTGGTAATCCCGACACTGACTTACGGAAGCGAAGCATGGACGTTGGTTAAGAGACTCAGACCAAGAGTGAGAGCAGTGGAAATGAATTACTTAAGGAGTGCGTGCGGAATTACATGGAGGGATAGACAGACTAATGAGGAAGTAAGAAGGAGGTGTGGTGTGGAGGTAGATGTGCTGGAAAGTGTGAAAAGGAACAACTTGAGATGGTTCGGCCATATGGAACGTATGGAAAGCGAGAGAATGACTAAGAGGGTGTACGAGAGCGAGGTGGAGGGACAGAGGGGGAGAGGTAGACCGAATATGAGGTGGAAGGATGGAGTGAGGAACTACATGAATGAAGGCGGTGCTGGTTGGGGGGAGGGGCGTCGACTGACTGGGGACAGAGGTGCATGGGGGCGGTTCGTTCGTGGCCACCCCTTCGGGGATCACGGCGTCAGGCAATAGATAGATAGAAGCTTGAAAGCCTATTCAGCTTGGTCTGAACGCCGTGCGTCCGACGCATGTAAACAAAGCCGGTCATTGCGTCACCGCACCTCCGAAAACAAGGAGACGTCGGATCAGTGTTGTTGTTGTATGGTATGACGAAATTAGTGTCTGAAAAGCTCCGATATTGTCAACATCGCGGAAAAATTCGCTCCACGGAAATCGTCATCATCACTGAACCAGTTGACTTACAGAGCTCTGCTTAACGCCAGTCTACAGATTGGAAACCGCACTACATTTATAGATGTGTGGGCAATTTCTAGCAGTTAAAATAACAAAGATACGGTAGCCTAGGCCTAGAAGTTTTTCGGCCAAATCGCCCGGGTACCCCACACTGTCCTTAGGACGGCGAGCCCGGGTGGGAAGGGTTAAGTGACTTGTGAATAGTTTTGGAGTTAAAGTGGAAAATATAATAATAATAATAATAATAAGCATGTTACTTATTTCTCATAAGCGCCAATTTTTCCGAAGAATTCACTAGCGCTCGAAAAGAGAAAGAAAAAAGAAAAAAAATCAATGCATCAAAAGAAGGCTTATATACAACACACATTTAACAATCACTAGCAGTGGCAAAATAGCCTAAACTCTATAGCCATCTGTCATGACACCTCTCTCAAGATCATAGCTTCTCTCAAAGAGAAAAGTCTTAAGTCGTCTCTTGAAGCATTCAACAGAACTCAGTTGTCTCATGGACAGCGGCAACCTGTTATACAACCTCGGAGACATGTAGGAGAATGACCTCTCAAAGAAAGAAGACTGCTGGAAAGCCCTTGGTTCATCAAGACGAAAAGGGTCATTGTCATGACGCACAACTACACCATGGTGTGCCGGTGGGCGCCTGAGCAGCTCCGCAAGGTACCTAGGCTCACCAAATTTGAGAACCTTAATGTACTGCACATTTCTAAATCATTTTCTGTAATTTCTCCTATCGAAGTTTTAAGGGGACCAATTACATCTCTAACCTTGGATTTATATAGTTGGTAAAAAGCTTTAGGATTATGTTTTGAGTCATTGGCAACCTTTATTTCATAATTTCTTTTTTCTTTCCTAATATCCTTTTTTACCGGTCTTGATAGATTCTGATAGTAAGCAAGTAGGTGAATTTCGCCTTTCCTAATTTTTCTATATATTCCTCTCTTTTGTCCTAGAAGATCTAATAGTCTATTATTCATCCATTTGGGTTGGTTCTGTGTTGATCTAAATTTTCTTTTGGGGATGTATTTATTTTGTGCATTGAATACTGACTTGATAAAATTATTGTATGTATCTACCAAGGTTGACGTCTCTTCCTGACTTAAGATGACAGGTGCCTGAGAAGGGGTACACTCATTTGGACACCTGGATCGACTTAATTTTTTTGACCATAGGGTCGGCTAATAGGGCTCTTCTTAACCCACCATAATTGGCTTCTCTAAAGACACCTCAATTCTCAAAAAAAATCCTGGGGGGCATGCCCCCTGACCTCTTTAAAGCTCGCGCCTTCGCCGCTCCGTTGCGTTATATATATATATATATATATATATATATATATATATATATATATATACAGTAGCCTATGGCCTAATTTAAAAAAAGGTAAATTGACACAATTTTGGTCTCCATATTTTCCCGTCTTGATTGCTTTTAGATTGCAGGAAATGCTGTTTTAGACACCTAAATTCTCAAAAAATTTCGGGGGGGCATGGCCCCGGACCCCCCTAGAGCTCGTCGCGCTATAATAACAAAATAATAAATCATAATGATAACACAATTCACATTTTGTGGATCGACACCCTGCCTATGGAAATGCTTAAATATGATATATTTTACCTTTAAAGTGACAATTGATAGTTTCTTACAGTTTCTTACAGTAGATCCTCTGGAAAAAGGCAAACTATGCCTGTGTATCCAGCTCAGTACCAGTACTTGCACTGCTGCGGTCGTTCACGGTGTTGGCGGCGGCGGTAGCAGACGCAACATTTTTACTATTCTGTATTTTTGTTTTATTATCAAACTTCAAATCTTGTCTTCCCCATGCTTTATCAAGATTACTTTCAAACTCCCTTATTGATTCGGAATCGACTACATACTGGGGCAGTGCGTTCCACTCATTTACCACTATCACAAAATGAGTTCTTTGCCTTCTCAAGCCTATTTCTTTCTTTGCAAATTTTCTTAGAGTGTCCTCTCGTTCTTGTTCCCTCCCGCATCAAGAAGATACCTCCACACACATCCTCATCGTACTTTCCTGACACTATCTTAAAAGCCTCTATCATATCCCCTCTCTTTCTCCTATATGCCAGTGTCGGAAGCCCCAGTGTCCTCAACCTCTGCTCATAGCCCGCGTTCTTCAACGTTGGTACCAGCTTGCTAGCTCTCCTCTGCACTTTCTCCACTGCTTCTATATCCTTTACCATACATGGAGCCCACACCTGGTTTGCATATTCCAGGTGCGGCCTAACCAGCGCTGTATATAGATTCCTGAAGATTTCTTCGTCAAGTGACACAAATGTCCTCCTTATCAGCCCTACAATTCTATTGGCTTTGTTTATCTTTTCCGCTAAATGTTCTGAGAAATTTAACTTATTGTCTATCACTACTCCTATATCCTTTTCTGCACTCACTTCCTCCATCGCTTCATACATACTGTATCCTACCTTGTCTATCTTGCTGGTCCCAATCCGCATGCACTTGCATTTTTTTGGATGAAAGGGCATTAACCAATGCTCAGACCATCCCTTCATGCCCTCCACATCTCCTTGAAGCAAACCCATATCTTCCTTACTCCTCACTCTTCTATACAGTTTAGTGTCATCCGCATACAGGTATACCTCACTTCCATTAGTTATAACTTCAGGCAAGTCGTTGATAAATATAACGAACAGCAGTGGTCCCAACACAGATCCCTGAGGTACCCCACTTGTAATTTCCTTGTAATTAACTTGTGTGCTTCCAGCTGTTTTGCGTAAACAAACCGATTAAGAAAAAAAGGAAGTAGCCTATAAACCCCACCTGAAGTTGGAAGTTCGCAATTAGGCTATGGTAGGTGAGACCGGAGTACTTTTATCGGTGTTCTACCCTACAACAAATTACCTGAAAAACTCGTAGCACATACCACCACTGCACCACAACCTCCATGTTAGGGTTCCATCTTCAAACTGAGCCCGCCCGGCGAGGGGCGTGACGTGACGACTGAAAGACGACTGTGCGATTGGTTGATAATTTGATGGAAGGCTGTGATTGGTTCATGCTATGGTTCATGATTCCTAAAAAGACCGCTAGGTGTAGTGACATTCACGTTCGACTGAAAGATTGAGGGTAAGAGCTCCCGAACGAAGGCCATTGTGTACTATTGCGCCGCGGCCATCGACAGGGAGGCATTTCTTACAGTTTCTCGTATTTCACTTATAGCGAATTTGCGACGGTAAGCAGGGTGTCAATCCACAAAATATGAATTGTGTTATCATTATGGTTTATTATTTTGTTATCATTATAGCGTGACGGAGCGGCGAAGGCGCGAGCTCTAGGGGGGTCCGGGGGCATGCCCCCCCCGTGATTTTTTTTGAGAATTTAGGTGTCTAAAACAGTATTTCCTGCAATCTAAAAGCAATCAAGATGGAAAATATGGAGACCAAAATTATGTCAATTTACCTTTTTTGTTTCTTAAAAGAAAAAAAGGGTTGGGGGAGTTTTTGTTATCATTATACAAAAAGTTCATTTGCGTTATCACTCAAAAAAACAGCGTCGTTTGACACCCTGACGGTAAGTACATAGGCCGGTAAATTGATACAGTGTGACAGTCACGAGTTTTAGAATGTGTGCGTTTGTTTTTTTTGGCATTTTTTCTTTGATATACCCCCTGGTGGTGTTTTACCTAAGAAACCAAACCTAAAAGTAATACGTGGATAGAAACTAACCTAAAATGTACGCAATTACCAAAGCAGCACTGGATCGCGCAACTGTAAGGGCCCCCGAGTAAGGTAGGAGGGAAAAAAAAAATCTATAAAGCAGCTAATCCCGTAAAACAGGACTTGTCATTATGCAGACAAGACTCTTATGTTTTACCCTATATCTCCCTTATAATACATTTGCGACGGGAAGGACATATATAGGACTGAAGACTATTATATAACAGCCTGGGCTTGTAACTGTCAAACCGTAAAATCTTACCCATAGGCCTATACACCAACAAAGTATCGTTCATGGAAGTGATAGGCCTAACACACTAATAATCATCGATGGGGCCCGTCACTCAGTCACTGGTTAGTGATAAACTCTTACCAGAGTACCTGTACCAGTAGGGCGTAGGCCACTAGGCTAGGCTATTATAATACGTAAGCTTTAGGCCTACTCGTTAATTAGTTGTTTTTTTAATCTCAGAGACCAAGATAAGGTAACACCTTAACAATTATTATGGGTTGGGTTAACTGGACCATGTTGCTAGGCTAGGCTACACAAAAACTTTGTCATTGAGCCTAGCCTGTCAGCCTAGAATAACGATTCTTTAACAAACATAATACATTACTATTTGTAGACCTTCACCTCTAATGCTCGGTATTCGTTGCTCAGAGTCTCCCACTCTTCTATGCAGCCGTCTATACTATTATGCTCCATTATTGTCTAGATGCCGTGGAGCAGTCCAGGGGCTACACGTCCACCATCAGCTGGGCCATGATAAACACTGACCAACCACTAGGGGTACCAACTACGAAATCAACATAACATTTCGCTAGATACGTGCCCATAAGTCGCTAGGAGGCCGCTAGCTAGTAAATAAGTGCCCAAAGTCGCTGGAATAATGCCACAATCTCTGGAATATCGCTCAAAATATCTCAAATTTCTAGAATATTGTTAGAATTGATGTCGCTACATGTATAAAATTGCCGCTAGATCGAAATAAACACCTATAGATCTAGCGAGAAATCGCTAATTTGGCAACACTGACCAACAGACCAACTCCCAATGCGATTTCGAATCGATCTGTTTTTACGATGGTACCTCACTTTACTGATAACAGAAAGTATAACAAAAAATAGTGGAATAATATAATTCATTCAATTTTATGCAAACAATCTCGTTTTGTATTCTAACGACTTTTCTCTTCAAAACAGTGTATAAATGTTGTTATATTGCATGCAATTAAGTAAAACATTTGACCAACCTCTGTTCAGTATATAATACATTTGCATATTGTATTGCAATTTTCATTTTACACTATAGCATACATATATATTTTAGGTATGTATTCCGTCGGCAGAACGCGGAAAAATCAAATAGTAGTATAGACGTGTTTTTCCGGTCCCGTCACAAGACCATCGTCGCAAGATCTACCCGGAAAAAAAAATTCCGGTCCCGTCTCAACCCCTTCTGTACCGGCGACGTCTTTTTAATTATATTCCAGCTATATTTAGACGATTTGATGCAGTTTAACCTCTGAAGTGCGCACGGGGGTAAATGAAAACGTCCCCCTGTGCTGACGTATTTGAGGTTTTTCGTCACTAAAATATTCATTGTACCATTAATAGCATTAATAATTATCCATATGCGCCTATTATGGGTTGATTATAAAGGTATTAACCTGAAACAACAATAAAACGAGTGAAAACAGCGTTTGGATGGTCAAAATCGGAGATATAGCCCGCGAGTTGTATAATGTATGGGTGAGGCAAGCTAGCTTCCCGCCAATTTTCCCCAAGGCCACTGCGACACAGTCGATCGATACTCTCTCTCTCTCTCTTGCACTCGATGGCCATCAGTGATGACAACACCCTGCTTGCAACTCGCTAATGTTAGCACGAAAATATACCTCAGAATAAGGGAATAATAGGGAAAATAGGTGATAACTGAGGAATAGGAGGAAAGTGGGGAAGGAGGGGAGGTAGAGGACTGAGATTTTGCATGGCCCAGGGGCCAAACAAAAATAAAAAAATAAAAAAATAAAAATAAAAAAATATTTTTTTTTCGATGTAAAAAGTTGATTTTTAGTTTTACTTACTCCAGAGAGTCTTCCCGCAGTCCGCCGGGGGAACTCTTAAGAGTCTTCCCGCAGCTCCCGGGTTAAGAAGGATCTGTGGTCGCAAAAAGGGTTAAGTGAGATAGTTCGAAGCCTTTTGATTGTTGGAGGGTCCTTTGTAAATTGAATAAAATAGTTTAATAGTAGCCAGAATAAATGTAAGAAGACGTTGCGGTACAGAAGGGGTTAAATATGGAAGACCATGACCGCCACCGGTACGCGCAACTTCGCTAGGCTAGAGCCGCTAGAGCCGCTAGGCAGCCTAGGCTAGATCTAGGCTAGGCCTACAGGCTACCTTATAAGATGACTAGACTAGCTATTGCCGCACTATTAGACACTTTTTTGGCAGAGGTGACAACACGTTCAATATTAGAAAGAAACTCGTTGTCTACATAATCATCACCTACATTATGAATTACCACCATTTTTCTTCACGGCTGTTGTTTACATACAACTCGACGGTGATTGGATATACACAAACTGTGACGTCAATTATGAGATCGTGATTGACGAGCTACTGATTGGCTGAGGCAGTTGCGCGTAACTCCAGAAGTTGCGCGTAGCGGTGGTGGTAAGGGGCTTCCATAATTAACCCTTAAAGAGCAGCGCTCGACTTAAGTCATGCACCAATTTGCAGCAAATTAGGAGCATTATTAAGGCTTTTAAAGGGTTAAAATCGAGTGCAAATGGCCAGGAGCGCAGCGGGCCAGACAGCAGACTCCCAGGGCTTACCGCCGCCCATTAACTCATGTTTCCTGTGTTCTCAAGAGGCCGGCAGTGTAGCCAGTAGTGAGCATAGCTGGGAAAAATATGCCGAAATACGCTAAACTCCCATGTTACTGGTATCACTGTATGAGAACCACGAGTGCTACATAGCTCGTTCTGGTCTCATTTTGAAGCTTTTAGCGCCTAGTTTTTTGCTAAATATTTTTTTTTTTCATGCAGATACTTGATTGATCATTCAGGAGGGCCTGAATATGCCCAAAACACCCCACTAGACAAGGGTTAAGCCCACCTTTAGCAAGCAAGACACTATATTCGCTTGCGACGGCAAGAGAGCTCCGTAGCTGGGTTGACGGCAAGCTGAAACATCTCACTCAACTTACTGATTCTTCATTCTAATTTATTTCACTATATTTGTTTATCCATACATGATCGTATAATTTACTTGCCTATTATTAGGCTATTAAGTAGAGTAATGAGCCCATAGTGTTATACCAGGTTTTTACTGGGGTTATATTGACTTAAAGGTGAATTCCTGGGATGAAACCTAAAGCTGCATTTTGTGTCACCCCAAAGTCTGATAACCCATCCACTTATCAGTGGGGTGACACAAAATGTACATTTTTTACGAGCCTGCCTTCAAAATGTATATGCCTACATAATATATACAACATTTGCTTACTATTGTTGAACAATGAACATGAATGTATGTAAATATATATTACAAAATGACCACTACAAAGTAAAAAAAAGAATATAATAAAGACGAAACATCGTAATATAATAAATATTATGAGGTGATGATGATGATGATGTTGAGGGATAGCCTTAAGTATCGGCCCCTCGTTGGTCTTCTTACACCTTCCCCAGTTTTCTTTCTTCACTGTAGATGTATTATTTCTTCATCTTCTTACTGGGGTCCTTATTTTCTATAAATTTACATGTTTTCCAAAATATATTGTCACTTTTTTATTTTTATTTTTATTTTTTCCTAGTATTAAAAAAATTCTTGTTAACACTTTTCTTACTTTCTTTTACATTGTTTATAATTTTTTAAGACACTTTAGCTCTCCTAATTTTTCCTGTGTTCTTAATTTTCTGTTCTTTCGTCAAGTTCTTTTATCCTCTTTTCTCTCCTTTTCCAACATCTATGTAAGTATTGTTTTATCTCTTCGTTTCCTTCTTTCTTGAATAGTAACTCTCCTATAAGTTTTTTCAGTGTCTTGGATATATGGCCTGTGTAATCTTGTTATTTTGTCCTAATTTCATTATATTCTTCACATTCCAGGATAAAATGTTCTAAGTTTTCTATATCTTTTTCACACAGTCTGCATTTTGTATCCTCCTTCTTAAATTGTTTTCGGTCTTCTAGGTTTAGGGTGTTTGATCTGCATTTAAAAAATGTGACTGAGGCTGCTGTGTTGTCATATACTTCATCTTCTCCCCCAATTTCATTTTTTATTTTCTTGTAAATGTTTAGACTGGTTTTTGATTCCATGTCTTTTTGCCACATTTGTGTATCCCATTCATAGATCTTCTTACACAGATCTGTCTTTGTCATCCTGCTCAGTTTTGTTCTATTTATGTTAAGCTCCTTTAGACACCTATTGCATTCTTTTACCCATTGATTATTATTCTCCTCTAATCCTTCTTCAATTATTTCATATAGCATTCTATTTCCATCACCGTTCATTATGCCTTGTAAGTATTGTAATGCCCTCGAAAATATCCCGCAACCCCAATAATGTACTACCCGACTTGACGTCAGGTATAGTGTAAAATAGTCGTTGATGGGAAGTCCAATAAACTCATCACGTGAAACACCACGAGACTATCACCTGGTTCTTACAAATCGGACTAAGGTTACTATACTTTTGTACGTCCGTGGTAGTACAGTGGGTTAGCGCGCGGGCCTGGTTGACCTATGGAGGATATGGTTACTAACCAGGGTTCGAACTCCACCCAAGGCATCTCAAAACCTGTGGGTTTTTAGGAGGGTTAAACTCCCTTCAGAGGTTCGAGCCCCGCGCCAGGCACCATGAAAGGTTGACCTTAAGTGGGCCTGGGGAGTTTTCAGGAGACCATAAATTCCCTTCACACCCAGCATTTCATTGGTGGCAGTCACGGAACGTGGTCTGGTAGCTACATAGAGCACCCATCACGCGGACCCTAACAATATTGAGATTAATAATAATAATAATAATAATAATAATATTTATTCAGTTAGCAATTTACAGAGTTGGTACCACATAGTTTGTTACAAATATGACATGTACCAGCCTTGCATAATTCCAACTAAGGATAGCCCAATAAGGCCGTTAGGCGTATTTCCATTGGGGTCCTTGTGGGATTAGGTTAGCTGGGGAAAAATGAGGAGGATAAAGAAATAGATACTTTAGAGAAAGTATTTCTAGGGGGTTATTTTAAGATACCTTACATCCTATAGTAAATATCAGTAATCCGTAATCAGTAATCATTTCAGTTTGGTTTGTCTATCTCTTATGTCGCATTTAGTAGTAGACATAAGCTTGGTGCTCCCTTCTCGCAGCTGTCCGGTTCAGGTGTTCCTTCAGGCTACGTCTGAAGGAATACAGTGTTCTCTTTTCACGGACTGGCTGGGGTAGGTCGTTCCAGTCTTTGATGGCGGTGAAGAAGAATGTTTGCTTACCCTGTCCTTGGATTCTCGGGACCTTAAAATTAAACATCCTGTTTCTTGTATTATGTCCACTCCTCTCATTTGCTTTAACAAAATCATTCTTTAGGTACTCTGGAGCTCTGTCATAGAAAATTTTGAAGGCATTAGTGAGCCTGATTTGTTTGGCCCTGTCAGCGACATTGAGCATACCTAGTGACTGAAGTTGTTCCTGGCCAACATGTGATCTGGGTCCTAGGTTCAGCATGAACCTAACCATTTTATTTTGAGTGACCTGAAGTTTGTGCTGTGCTGATTTAGATGATGCAGAGTACCAGGATGACACAGAATAGTCAAAATTACATTGAACAAGCGCTTGGCAGAGGGTCTTTTTGGTCGCCGCGGGCAAGCATCCCACCTGTCTATACAGGTACGATACAGCTACGATACCTAACGGCCTTAACCCGTACAGCCCCAGCGACGCGCCTGACGCGTCGGCGATGTATGTAACGCACAGCCCCAGAGACGCGCCTGGCACGTCACCCTAATTGCGCCGACCGTAACCTCAGGTGTAGCCACTCAAGAGGGCTCAGATTTGTATGGGAACTGTGTACGTATCCCACGCAACCGTGCCGATGGTTGAAAACTCTCAAAGTCCACGTGCGTGCGCGTGAGCGCGCAATAACCTGTTTTTTGGGGTAATTGCCTTCAATTTTTTACTCTTGTAAAATACGTTTTCGGGGGCTCTGTAGGACCATTCTTTAAGCTTTTTGAGCGGTTTTTCATGGTTTTTCCTTCATTCCTAACCCATTGGCTATTGTTTCTGGAATAAAACCATTTTTTGAAAACCGGCCGGGTTCTGGTGAACAAACATTACAAAACTAGCCGGGGCTGGACGGGTTAAAGAGGCTAGGGACTAGCCTAGTTAAAGAAGGATGTAAGACCAGAAGAAGTAGAAGAGAGGTACCTTGGGTAAACTGCTGCTCCAAGTTATCAACATATATACCCTATGTCAACACTACACAGAGCAAACAACGAATATAACTCCACAATGAATGCACAGAGAATGTGGTGGAACATATAC
>JBAKBP010030822.1:0-25205 GCA_037953745.1 Lithodes maja | reverse complement strand
AGGTTGGGCTTGGATGTCCTCCTCCTATTTGTTATGCAGCCTTGACGTTGGATTTGCCAAGACTACTAACAAATTGGAGGTTTGACGTACCTCCCAACCTACCAATAGGAAAACCTACTATTTGGTAGTAGTCTTGGAAAATCCAACGTACATAATACCCTCCCTCACGCCGGACCCCTGCCCATCCGCGTTCTTCTGCTGACGTGAGATGTGATAACAAGAGAGGGTCGCTCATGCGCACGTTCGACAGGGATCGGCGCATGACGGAACACGGATGGGCCTTGAGCGGTAACTAAGGTAAACCCCTTTTTCTTCTCTTCTAATGCTTTTTTCACCTTCGGTGGTAGTTTTGGTTAATGTACAACGTCTCCTAGAGCAAGATAAGGAGTAGACTCTAGACGTTTTCTTTTTAACCGCGGTTGGAATGACGACATAGCAGTCAAAATAGACAAGTCGTCATTGCAATTAGGTTAATAGCCTTGACGTTGGATTTTCCAAGACTACTACCAAATAGTAGGTTTTCCTATTTGGTAGGTTGGGAGGTACGTCAAACCTCCCATTTAAAAGGGCCCAGTAGCACTTAAAACAACAGAAATGGTGTTTAAGTGAGAAAATTCCTCTCCATACCTCCTATCACTCCTCCACATCCTTCAATTATCACCTATTTTCCCTCTTATTCCCTTATTTATTGGTTTACTTCCGTGCCAATATCTCCAAGCCGGTTCTAGGGTGTGGTCATGTGACTAGCGAGTGAGTGACTCAGTCAGGCTTCAGACCTCTCGAGGGGAGGGTGTACGTGCCGCCTGCCTCAGCTTTCATGAATGACCGGTCGGCAATAATTCGTGATTTTTACTATCTAAACACTATTCCCACTTGTTTATTGTTGTTACATGTTACTATCTTCATATTAAATGTAAAATAGGCGCATATGAATAAATAATTACGATATTTATCGTAAAATGACGATTTTAGGTGGGAATGGGGCACTTTCCCTACATAATTCCCTGTGTAGCGAGTGTGAGGGGGGATGGAAGGGTGGTTTTCACTTCAGTTGGCCCACCACGGTGGTGGGCGGCGGTCATAGCCTTACTACGCTCCTCACACCGCTCAGCTCTCTCTCTCTGCAACATTACGTGCTGAAAATGGCACACGACATAAGTTGTGAACCGCCACTTAGTCTAAATTTATTTCACACGACATAAGTTGCACGCCGCCAAAGAAGGGTTAAGACGTTTACCCTCATCCAGGTGTCAATATTTTCCTGGTGAGCAGTAACGAGCCAGCATATACAGTATATATTTTTGTTTTGACAGAAAGCTAAATTTATACATTTTTCGATAGAAAAATGTTCTCCGGCGAAGCCGGATTTTTCCAAACAATGCTGGCTCACTTTCGCTCGCCAGGAAGAAATCGACATCTGGATGGGGATAAACATCTTAAAACAGTTGGCTGAATGGGGCCGAATGATACAAGCCAGAGAAAGAGAGAAAAGTAGAAACAGATAAAAAAAGCCGGTGACCCCCCCTTAACAAAATTCCTTACATATTGAACAAGAATTCTAAAATAAAGGTACTGTACAGTACTTGTTGATGAAGGTTGTACTTTCAATCTTCTTTTCTCAAAAACTAAACATAACAATAAAATTGCTGTCTTGAAGACTTTCCCTGAAGTACGCTCTGTCATTGTTGACCCCCCACAAAACCCTCCCTGCTCACCACTAATGAAGCCCGGGTGACTGAAGCCACTCCAAGGTGGGGAACTGAAGAGGGTGCAGAAACGCCCGGGAAATCAAAGCCCCACCCAAGGCCCTGTGCCCCTCAGCAATTATGAAGGGAAAGTTGAGGGGCAAAGGAAAAATGTGACACTTTGATTCCCAATCTCCCAACCTCTAGGTTGGCAGTAGGGAGGTCAATCCACGGAAGAGACGCCGTCACTTGAGATCTAGAAAATATCTAAGTAAAAGGAACAGTCAGAGTAAGCTATGGGTATGGCAGAGATCGCTCAGCTCTCACTCTGATAGACCAGCCCATCACCACATGACTAGAACCCAATCCTCTGACCATCAGCTAGGAAAGCCCCTAGAAAGCCGCCTTTGGCGGGGGGATAGCTCCCCTATTTCAACTCCTTTCGGGGTTGGGCACCCGCCTGGAAGTTGATTGAATAGACGTGGGGCAACATATAGAAAAGAATCTAGCAACAAAAGCATGCTCTCCAATGGCTCTAGGCTCATAAAGGCGATACAGGTTGTCACCATTACTGTACCTAAATCCATGTTAGACTCATTATGTGGTGGAAATAAAAGATCTATCGAATACTTGGGCTCACCAAATTTCAGGGCTGTTAAATGTCAGTACCGTAATCAAATTTTAAACACTATTCTGGCCTTCATGGAAAGCCAGTGTAGATACATCAGATAATAAGTGGTAGGAGTTCGAGGTGGAAGTGAAAATATGAGTGTAGCAGATCTATTGAGAACAGACTGAAGTTTCCTTAAAGTAGCATTTGGTAAGCTAACAAATAGTGAATTGCAGTAATCAATTCTTGATATAACAAATTAATGAATGAGGGTCAAAAGGGATTCCTTACTTAAGAACTTTCTTACATCATAGAGATTGTGAATGTAAAGATGACAACGTTTCACAATATTATATATATGACTAATAAAGTTCAGATTTTTGTCAAATACAACACCTAAGTTTTTCACTGATTCCAAAGGTTGGAGCTTTGCTTCACCAAGGTTTAGATATCCAAAATCTTTAAGGACACAATTCCTTAAACTACCATTTATGACTATTATCTCAGTTATATTGTCATTCAATTTAAGCTTCCTTCTAGTAATCCAGATCTTTAAGTCAGACAAGAGCGATGAAAATGTGTTCTTTACCTCCTAAATATTGTTAATTTCAATATATGCAAGTTTTACATTTTAATCATCTGCATAAAAATTATACTTAACATTATGTGCATCCAATAGGAATGAAAGACTAAAGGTATAAATGATGAAAAACCCAGGGCCAAGAACTGATCCCTAAGGCACCCCAAGTTTATCAATGATGATTCTGACATAGAACTGCCAAAAATAACACGTTGACTGCGATCGGTAATATATGACTGAAGAAGCAGGAGTGCATCTCCTTGGACACCGAAAATAGAAAGGACACTCAGGGGATTAACTGATGGTCAACTTTTTCAAATGCTGCAGAGAGCTCTAACAGGACTAAAAGGAAACACCATCCAGAACATGTGTTCGAGACCAAATCATTGTAAATCTTGGTCAGACCCATCTTTGTTGAGTGAAACTTCCTATTCATAGTGCGGCCGTGACGTCAGGTCACGTGACAATAATAAACAAACCAGTACCTGGCCCTATGGTATGGGGCTGCCGCGCGCTTGTACACAAAGAGACTGGTCAAGTTTGTGTTGTTTTAGCACACACGGACAAGACAATATGCTTTTGTATTGATTTCAAACAATCAAAGATGTAAGGAAAATATATTAAGGAAACAATAACAAGCTTCAAAGCAGTAACATAAAACAATATGATGAATAGATGATAAGACTGAATATTGAGCTCTCTCCTTTAATATGTGTGGATGTTTGGATTATTATGAACATATCTTAAGTAATTTTACCCAAATATATATAGGCCTTATTTCATTCATAAAACTACAGATGCATACAGTACCTATCAGACGGCAATGGTCAATAAGAGTAAATGTTTTTTATTATTTTGTATATAAAGCGCAAAGCTCTTTATCATCCATCGCCGTCTGGAAACTGTCTAATATCTTCTTGTATATGGACTAGGCTTAACAATTATCTGTACTGATATTTATTGTCTCATTTTACACAATATATTTGTATACACATTTATGTTTATCGATGTATTAGGGAGGTAACCGCAATTCACGGCAAAGCGTATACCATTAGCCTACACTAGATTACCATATCCTATGCAAAGCCAACTGAAAACAAAAGATTAATAGGACACCAACAATCTATTAACCCCTTCAGACTCATATGACGCAGAGGTTGCCAGATTAGCAATAAGAAATAGAGTTCTCTCACTCTTATAATTACCTCTCCAAAATTAGTTTTCTGCCCACAGCTAACTCAAAGACAACTGCAGAGGTTGAAGTAACTAAACTAAAGGTTTCTAAATACCCCTGATGGTAACAAAGGCTTTAAAGTATCCCTAATAGGCTCAAAATTGCATCATATGTCGGAGAGGGTTAACCACATTAATGATGTACAGTATATGAAATGTCTGTTATCGTGGATGGGTGAGGGTAGGGGAGATTTTTCATGTGTTTTCGACCATTCCATTCTTACACAAGATATGTTTATATCAATCTATTTTACCTTCCATAATGAGAGTCAATACGATTCATCATGAAGTGTAGCCTACCGGCAGATATATAACAAACGTATATATTATATACTAAATGAAGAGACAAGGAATAATCGTGTGTCTTTAGACATCTTCATATAGATTAAAATGTACAGTAGGTTAAGGTACATATACGGTACAAGTATATCGTTTGCTTCAACAGACACATTCCATGATAAATAACATAAGGAACAAAGCACAATGTAAGGCATTGATCTTGGTACAATGGCAAAGCTGCTAGATGTAAAGTAAGTACCGGAAATAAAACGAAACATATGAAAAGAGTTGATTAGGCTATGCCCAACATTACCGGTATCTATCAACTGAAAATATACATATTTTATAATCTATATTTTATTAACTTCACCCTAACATATGCCAATTTTGTGAATAGGTCATTTATATAATATGCATACGTGTTGGATAAATTGCGTCTATATATGCAGGGAAATTTAGACTAAATTAAGTAGTCTCATTGGCAATATAAGCAAAATCCATCATCTATCTATCTATTGCCTGACGCCGTGATCCCCGAAGGGATGGCCACGAACGAACCGCCCCCATGCACCTCTGTCCTCAGTTAGTCGACGCCCCTCCCCCCAACCAGGACCGCCTTCGTTCATGTACTTCCTCACTCCATCCTTCCACCACTCATTCGGTCTACCTCTCCCTCTCTGTCCCTCCACCTTGCTCTCGTACACCCTCTTAGTCATTCTCTCGCTTTCCATACGTTCCAAATGGCCGAACCATCTCAAGTTGTTCCTTTTCACACTTTCCAGCACATCTACCTCCACACCACACCTCCTTCTTACTTCCTCATTAGTCTGTCTATCCCTCCATGTAACTCCGCACGCACTCCTTAAGTAATTCATTTCCACTGCTCTCACTCTTGGTCTGAGTCTCTCAACCAACGTCCATGTTTCGCTTCCGTAAGTCAGTGTCGGGATTACCACACTGTCATGCAAGGACTTCTTCACTTCCATTCTGACCACCCTATTTCTTGTTATTGCTTTTAGCGTTCCTACAACCCTCTTCCCCTGTTGTACCCTCTCCCGCACTTCTTCATCCATAGTCCCATTTTTACTCAACACACTGCCCAGATACTTAAAAGAGTTGACGATCTCCATAGCCTGACCGTTCAGCTTCACCTCACACTCTGTGACTTCACCCCTTTCGAAGACCATAACCTTGCTCTTCCCCGCATTTACCTTCAAATTCCGTTTTTTGCACTCTGTTCCAAACTCATTTACCAGACCCTGCAACTCCCATTCATTATCACTCATCAGAACTGTATCATCCGCAAACAGCAGTACATTTTTTTTTTCTTTTTTTCTATATTCCAACTTACTTCCTCTTGGGCATAGGCTGAGAGCCTTAACATTCACCGCTTTACAATGAAGCCCGTGAGGTCTTGTTCCAGTCTAGGGAGTGAGACATGTGAAGCACGTAGAGTACAACGAGCACCTGCCATCTTGCATATAGGTAGCTTCCACTCAATTCCCTCCCTTTTCAGCGATACACCAACATCCACTGCTCTTGATAGTATTTCTTTCATGACTCCATCCATATATACAGTAAACAACCACAGGGACATCACACACCCCTGTTTCAAACCAATATTCAGGTCAAAGAACTCGCTCTGCTCACTCTCCACACGTACTGCCGCCTTTGCACCCTCATACATGCTCTTCACTGCTTTCAGCAACTTGCCCTCTACTCCGTATATTCTAAGTACTTGCCACAAACCTTCTCTATCCATCATAGTTTTACCATTTTAATGCAGCAAAATTATATAAATCTGAACTTGGCTCTTTTGCCAACCATTGGTATGCAACAATATCAAACCTACCTAAGAATTAACTTAACTAACGGTTTATTTGAGGAGGTTTAACCCTTCAAACTCGGATGGTACACACGTGTACCATTATGTTTTGCCCCCAGGAACCCGGGTGGTACTACATTGTACCAGTGGTTGAAAGCCTGTGAACTTCGTGTGCGAGGCGTCGGTCCGACGCATGTAAACAACAGCCGGCTGGACCGACGCTCCGCATCTCCGGCCACAAGAAGGAGAGCGTCGCTTGTTTGTGTGTGCCTGTATGTTGTTGTTCAGTATCGAAAAAGTGGTGTAAAGTGGCTGGTTTGGCCATAAAGTTATCTCCAATGAAATCATCATCACAGCTCAACCAGTTGACTTAGAGAGCTCTACTTAATGCCATTCTACAGGTAAATAACACAGCTACGCTTGGGGATGCGCGGGAATGCGGGAAGCAGTCTGATTAACGAATATACGGTAGCCTAGCCTAGACGTTTTTCGGCCAAAACACCCGGATTTCGAGGAATATATATAATACATAGCCGGGGCTGGAGGGTTAAGCAAAGTCCGTTGAATAAATATATGTTACCTTCCATAATAGGAGAATATACGATTTATCATGAAGTTTGTCGGTTGAAGCAAAACTATATACCTGGTACCGGTACCGTTTATGGACATACCTTACCTACATTATGATCCATGTGAATTGGTCTAAAATTAATCAATTTACAGTTAGTATTTTTAAGTCTAGCCCATATTATTATGTTCCTTCCAACAACCAACTATACTCCTAAAATCGATTTATGAAATTTACAAACACATGTGGCAGTCCGTGGATTCGAACCCAGGATGCTCACACCAAAAATCAACACCTTATGCATCGCACCACGAAGACAGTTATAAGGTGATATTTGGTGTAGGTTTTAACTTTTGAAATTGTTTGACATCAAATATTGATTAAAATCCAAACTCGATCGGTTATATTTTGTCAACTCGGGTATTTCTATGGTTGCGGGAGTTTTGCGGGTAGAGGGTATTACAATAAGCTAAATACATTGGAGATTTGACCATATTAATTAACTAAACCTGTATTATGCATCACTGAAATGATAAGTAGGCCTAGCCTATATACCGGTAGATTGTGTTAACCCTCTCACATCCTGACGCGATTTTTGAGCCTATTAGGGATACTTTAAAGCCTTTGTTACAGTCAGGGGTATCTATAAACCTTTAGTTTGTTTACTTCAACCTCTGCAGTTGTCTTTGAGTTAGCTGTGGGCAGAAAACTAATTTTGGAGAGGTAATTATAACAGTGAGAGTAATCTATTTCTAATTGCTAATCTGGCAACCTCTGCGTCCTATGGTCGTGAGAGGGTTAAGTGACTTTAACCCCTTCTGTACCGGTAATGTACTTATCATTATATTCTGGCCACTATTAGACGATTTTGTACAGCTTAGGAAGGACGTCTACTCATTACAAGGCTACAGCCTATCTCAATTAATCCTTTTAGATATCATATATCCTTCCCAAGCTTAGACAAAATCGTCTAAATGTAGCTGAAATCAAATACAAAAAGACGTTACCGGTAAAGAAGGGGTTAATATTCTGTTCTCAAAGATTTCTGTACGGTATTCATGCGCAGTTCTGCTGTTGTAACAAGGCTTATAATCTTAATAGTATCTCTAATTTCCAAAACGTAGACATTATTTGATCTCTCTCTCTCTCTATATATATATATAAACAATAAAAAACATATATTACAGAAAGGAAGTGAGTTATCTGCTTCGCCTTCGCTCGCATATTAATCATTAAAAAAATATACGGAAAACGGATAAATATCAACATACTACTGTATGGTGTAAAATTATAAAATCGACATGTAAATAATGATAATACAGTATTTAAGTTAGCCCAGTATATAAGGAGATATAGTCGGTGTTGTTCACTCTTCATACACCCTGCTTTTATCAAAAGGCAGTAATAAGTCTTCCTTGTCGTAATTTCCCTCTATTTTACCCTAGGGACCCTCCCCCTTCAGAACACTAAGAATGTATGGCGATAACTCAATTTCCATAGTGTTCACGTTAGACACGGCATTACGAGCATATAAAGTAGAAACCGATTCAACCGCATAGAGTTCAACGTGTTTATTTACTTGGGAGTAGCGGACCAATGATGCCCCACGCCGTCTGGTGGAGAAATCGGAACTAACCCCGTGCACACTATGAATAGGCAGACTAACTCTGGGAAACAACACTGTTTTGTTCCAGAAAAGGTAGCAACTGGTCCAGTATTGCACGTTCCAGTGGATGGGAGGAGGGGCATCAACTGACTGGAGACAGAGGTGCATCGGGGCGATTCAATCGTGGCCACCTCTTCGGGGATCACAGCCTCCGGAAATAGATAGATAAATACAGTAGACTATTTTAGATAGAAATGACAAGTTGGACACAGGACGATAGTTTGCCAAGTTATCATAATCAAGGCCTGCTCTTTTCAATAAAGGCAAAATTAGGGCATGTTTCTCTGAAATTGGAAAATATTTTTTCTCAAAGCAGCGACGAAAGGTGATGCTGTCTCATAAGCTGTACTTATCTTGGATAAGTTTATTGGGCTTAATGAACAATATGTTTGATTGAGTTCTCTCATCTCTCATACTGTATATGTTAACCCTCAACTAGCGGTGACCGTCATATGATAGGAGAGAGAATATTGGCCACCCCTGCGGCGCCCGTCATATGACGGGTGCCATTTAGAAGGATGAGAGAGAGACCGAGCATTGGGGGGACGATAGGCAGCCTTAGACCGCTCGCCACAGCTCCGTGGCCAGCACTGAGGACTATTGTATCTCATCCTTGCCTCCCTACACCTCTCAACAAGGATAAAACCTGCAAAAATACCTCATTTTAGGGTATTTTTGCCTTCGGTTGCAAGATAACCCAAGGTCGTACAAGGGTGATTCAGATGTCATTGGAAAGCTCTATTATCACCCTTTCACGGATATATATTTGTATTATGCTCTGGCTCTTGCTTATGCATAAAAAAAGAGCATGGAATGAAGCTCATTTTCGGTAAATATACCAGCCAGGCGCTACAGCATGTGATGAATCATTTGGATGAAAATGCGCGAAGGTAGAGACGATGGCCAACTGCTGTGAAAGGACCACAGAGTACTCTCCAAGAGTACTGGTATTGTCTAATTAATTTCTGATTCCAGCAATTTTGTGTGCAAAATAGGCTGAGAAATTTGATGAAAGACCCTGTGAGGAATGCTGACCAGTTAAGTTATGGAGAAGAGAGAAAGTCGTTTCTGATTACCTCCACAGGAATTAATTTGACCAGTATAATACTCGGTCTTACATTGTGCAACTTGGGCGACGGTAGCTCTACGAATAGCAACATAATCCAACCAAGAAGAATTAGTTCTATTCTGGCGCCGCAAACGTTCTGCACATCTTCTCTTTTTCTGCAGAGCCACTACACTTGAGTCGTACCCTGCTTCGAATCTGCTCCTTCAGTGCTAATGGTCTTAATCCACTTAGTGGAAAAGACAGTCGAGTGGAGCAGTTGCGGCATGTCTAGGAGCCTGGAAGCAGTTTCTGCCATGGCCATACCTTTTGGAGTGCTTCCTCTAGAAACAAGGCATCAGATGTATGTATAAATGTAAGGTATGCTATCTTCAGTACGCTTTTTATGAGTTGATTTTGTTCATCTATAGTTGTGTGCATCCAAATGATAAAATTAAACTACAGTAGTTTACAAAAATGTAAGAATGAGGTATTCTATATTAGGTTCAAATTAACTTGGCAGTTCATACCAGGGTTCTACTTGCCATCCTTTCTTCTAAGCATAAAAGACTCATTACAGTAAACCCCCGCTCTTTCGGAATTCTCAGACTTTCGGACTAGCATTTCAATTCGGACTCATGGTTCAGCCTTTCGGATTTGTCCGAAAGGCTGAGAAAATACCTCCGTCCTTTTCGGACTACATTTAACTTCGGACTCATGCTTCAGCCTTTCGGATTTGTCCGAAAGGCTGAGAAAATCAAATCGCATTCGGACCAAAGAGCCGAGTTTCGGACTTGTCTGGTTAGGTGAATGTGTATTCAGACTTATAAACTTCGGACATTATTTCAGCCTTTCGGATTTGTCTGAAAGGCTGAGAAAAATGATTTCGCATTCGGACCGAAGAGCCAAGTTTCGGCCTTATAAACTTCGGACATTATTTCAGACATTCGGACAAGTCCGAATGGCTAAAGTGTGAGTTCGGACTTTTGACTCTTTCGGACAGGGGTCTCCCCCAATTAGTCCGACAGAGCGAGGGTTTACTGTATATATTTTCTTCAGCCATTCCATGCCCCACTACTTTCATATTTATTCACTTTCATATGTAGAGACAAGCTGAAGAGGATATACTGCTAAGTTAATCTGAACCAACTGGAGTAAATCTGCTTATCTCACCTTCTTCACCAGCTTGGTCTTAGTGACGTTATCAGTGAGGGGATGTGTGGTCATGTCAAATACCAGGAAATTCTGCTTCTCTGTGGTCAACACTCCCTTTTCTACCATGTTCTTCGCCAACCTCTCCCGGACATTACGTAGCTGGTAACGCAGCTTCAGGGGGTTCCATGATTCTCCTGGAAAATACATATATATATAATATTTAATAATGGTAATAATACATTAGACCTATTATAAGCAAGTCAACAATTACAGTAAAAGTCCGTTAATCCGACGACCGATGATTCGAATCTCCCAATAGTCCGAATTTTTCAATTTGAGGCCAAATCCGAATTCACCCGATGGTCCGAATTTCAAGAAGTTGGTCCGAATTTCAAGAAGTCCCAAAGTCCCCTTTTTGAGGCATTAGGCCACTCAAATGACACATAATGGAGCACACACATATCATATGTTCATGAATTCACTTTAAAAGTTTACCATTGTCATTGTAGCCTATTACCTACTTCAAAACATTCAGATTAATGGTCAAAGGAAGCTACTGATATAAACGTAAACACCTTCTTCTTCTTCTTCTTCTTCCACATCGTCTGCTAGAGAGTTTGTTTTGCTCTTGAACGCATCCTTGGGACGCTCCGATGCGCTACTGGCTTGCACCGCATTTTCTGCAAGCGCATTCAGTCTTGAGCTTCAAAACGCACCTTTGGATGTATTAGCCTTGAGCTTGAAAACGCACCTTTGGACGTTCCGATACGCTACTATTTATAGTTCAGTGATCGGAGCGTCCCAAGGGTGCTTTCAAGACAACAAGACAAGGGTGCTTTCAATACAATATAATATAACAGAGCACATCACAAAAGGAAAATCACAAAAGGAAAATTACAAGAACTTCTCAGGGAAGTGCCGTTGTTAAGGCATTACTTCCCGAACCACATCTGATCTTAAAGAGCAAGACAAACTCGCTAGTAGACGGAAGAAGAAGAAGACGTTTATATCAGCAGATTACTTTGACCATTAATCTGAATGTTTTGAAGTAGGTAATAGGCTACAATGACAATGGTAAACTTTTGAAGTGATTTCATGAACATATGATATGTGTGTGTGCACCATTGTGTCATTTGGGTGGCCTAATGTCTCGATGTTTTCGTCATACACAGGTTCATAGGGGTAAAGTCCGATAATCCGAAAAATCCACTAATCCGAACGAGGGCCGGTCCGCTGCCCTTCGGATTAACGGAAGTTTACTGTATTAGTAAAGTCAGATAATCTGCTGCTGCATAAATACTTAGCGGCTAAGTATATTGATGTATACTAGTATGCAAAACAATGTATGAATACAGGCCTTCACATTAGCTGACATTTGATCCAATTAATTTTATTGATGGCTAGAAACGAGACACACGGGCCTGTCTTGGTCATTCATAAGTCTTACTGAGGCCCATCAAGGCCATCCAAAATCTCACTATTTACATACATATACAGTCTGGTCTCGATATACACACGTTTTATATACACAGATTCGTTTGGGCACGGTAACCCCAAAAGTCGGGATCATACACGGGAGGCGGCCCAAGCATAGGTATATATAAATTATTAAGAATGTTATTTATGCCTCAAATGTCTGTCTGTCTATCTATCTAATGCATCTATCTCCCTTATACATAAATATAACTGTCTTATTTGGTCTTTTACATTTTCTAATCTACGAATAATTTCTAATACGATGAAATTGAAAAAAATATTATCCTTCCATCACACAATTAATAAAATGAAAAAGTCGATAAAAATGTCTCCTTTGTCTTTTCATAAACTTAAGTCCGTCTCATATATGTTTGTATTTTATCGATCGCTTGGACCTAGCAACTCTCTCTCTCTATCTATCTTCCTTATACATTAACATAACTACTGTATGTCTTATTTGGACTTTTTGTAATCTATGAATAATTTCTAATGCGATGGAATTGAAAAATACAATATCCTTCCAGCACATACAGTAGATAAACAAGAAATAAGAAACAGTTAACAAAAGATATTCTCCCATCTTCTCCAGATAGGCGCTGAGCTCCGACCGTCGGAAGATTTGACTTTTATTTATTCATTTCTTTTCATGGTAGGCCTATAGTTTCGCCTTGAAAGTGTGCTACACAAAATGATAGGGAAATATTTTAACGTGTTTTAATTGACATTTGTGTAATTTTTGCTGATTATGAGTAGGTGGATTTTCTTTTCTTTAATTCCATCATATCGGAAATTATTTTCAGATTATATACAGATCAAATAACATACACTATTAAGTTTGTTCAATAGTTTTGCATTCTCAATAGGGTCATAACTTCTTCTCTACTTTCAAGTCTACTGAACCATAATAAAGGGAGGGGAGGGGAGGGGAAGGGAGCACCCCCGACAGTTACAACCAGTCTGATGATTATGATATGATGGACATTATTTCTGTGTTATCTGGTTGCGATGAGGACGATGAACATGCTGGGGCACCTGGTGGGGCCGATGTGAGAGCTGTTGCACAAGGCCCATCAACTTCATCACAGTGATGGAGTCAGGGTTGGAGGCGGGAAGGGTGGAGGGAGTGCAGCGGCGGGGAAGTCTACCGACGTCAACACATCAATCCACACAAAAAAGTCAGTAACAGGTCCAAAACAGTTCTTATTGATGCTTAACCTAACAAGTGCGCATGGGGGTAATTGGAAACATCCCCCTGTGCTGACGTATTTGAGGTGTTTCCGTCACTAAAATATTCATTGTACCATTAATAGCATTAATACTTATCCATATGCGCCTATTATGGGTTGATTATAAAGGTATTAACCTGAAACAACAATAAAACGAGTGAAAACAGCGTTTGGATGGTCAAAATCGGAGATATAGCCCGCGAGTTGTATAATGTATGGGTGAGGCAAGCTGCTTTCCCGCCAATTTCCCCCAAGGCCACTGAGACACAATCGATCGATACTCTCTCTCTCTCTCTTGCATTCGCTTGCTATCAGTGATGACCACACCCTGTAACCGGATTTCTAATGTTAGCACGAAAATATACCTCAGAATAAGGGAATAACAGGGAAAATAGGTGATAACTGAAGGAGCGGAGGAAAGTAGGGAAGGAGGGGAGGTAGAGGACTGAGATTTTGCATGGCCCAGGGGCCAATTTTTTTTTTTTTTTTTCGATGTCAAAAGTTGATTTTTTTTTTCTCTGACTCTTAAGAGTCTCCCCGCAGTTCCCGGGTTAATGTATCCTATGTTATGTCATATATGATGTTGGTGGTAAAATGTAATATACATCGGCTGAAGGAAGGCAAAAAAGGGTCAAAAGGGGGACTTTGGGAAAGTGGCTGGAACAAATTAATTAATTCCCATAAGGCCTGTTATTTCTAAAACAATTTTTTTTTATATAAACGGTATCACGGTACGAATTAACCGCACATATCGAGACCTGACTGTATACAAGTTTAAAGACCGCTTTGTCCACAGAGAGTGGGGCGAGTCTCACATCCTAAATGGCGACACTCCAGGCGACCCTGCCATGGGTTGCCTGTTGTCAAGTTCTTTATTTTGAGATCGGATCAGAGTACCTGATCCCATGTCATTCTAGGTCTACCCCTACGCGCGCAGCTCTCCCCACGTTCACAGTCCGGCATTTCTTCACCCAGTTATCATACATTTTATCTGTGTGTCCAAACCAACCAAGTCGGCTCATGCGTATCACTTCACTGATACTCCTAATGCCTAGACGCATTCTTAATTGCTCACTCGATACTCCGTCCCTGAGGACAACTCCACATACCCATCTCACCATTCTCTTCTCACTTTGTTCCATTCTAATGATATCCTCCGCTTTAACCCGGGAACTGCGGGAAGACTCTTTAGAGTTCGGCCGGCGGACTGCGGGAAGACTCTCTGGAGTAAGTAAAACTAAAAATCAACTTTTTACATCGAAAAAAATTTTTTTTTTTATTTTTTTTTATTTTTTTTTTTATTTTTTTTTTGGCCCCTGGGCCATGCAAAATCTCAGTCCTCTACCTCCCCTCCTTCCCCACTTTCCTCCTATTCCTCAGTTATCACCTATTTTCCCTATTATTCCCTTATTCTGAGGTATATTTTCGTGCTAACATTTGCGAGTTGCAAGCAGGGTGTTGTCATCACTGATGGCCATCGAGTGCAAGAGAGAGAGAGAGAGTATCGATCGACTGTGTCTCAGTGGCCTTGGGGGAAATTGGCGGGAAAGGAGTTTGCCTCACCCATAGATTATACAACTCGCGGGCTATATCTCCGATTTTGACCATCCAAACGCTGTTTTCACTCGTTTTATTGTTGTTTCAGGTTAATACCTTTATAATCAACCCATAATAGGCGCATATGGATAATTATTAATGCTATTAATGGTACAATGAATATTTTAGTGACGAAAAACCTCAAATACGTCAGCACAGGGGGAGGTTTTCATTTACCCCCGTGCGCACTTCAGAGGTTAACTGGCTACGTCCCCAAGGCATAGGTCGTCGCACTCCTAACACACGAGTTATACATTCTAAATATTGCTGGACGCCTTACTCCTCTTACGAGGATGGCCATACACAAAATGCCCCCAAGCAGACCTAACCCCTGTGAGAAAGACAACCCGTACTAGTTTACTGAAGGACTTACAGGATTGACCACTCAACTTAGGGTCCGTCTGACTCCGAGGCCTTTATGTATATTTTTAGCACTATTGTTCTACAGTGGTGGGTGGCTAGTCCATCCACTAACCTGCTTCACCCTTATGCGAGCGGTACGGATTTGTGTAAGGTTTACTCCCCTACACAGGTTGCCGACCAAGGCTGAAGAGTCCCATCCACCCGAGTTATACACTTTCACATTAATTTGAAGTGGGAGCCCTCTCTAGGGATGGAGTATTCGTATTTGTTATTCCCATTTGAATGCATTTGAATACAGTGATTCAGGGTATTCGTATTATTACAAATAAATATAAAAGTATTTCCATTAGTTTTCAAATACCGGTACAATATTTGGACAAATTATTTGTATTCGTAGAATAATCAGGCGAATACAGACAGAAAGAGCGAGAACAAGATACAGATGTCATCATTCGTATCTCGTCTACAATGATGAACTTTGGAATCAATATCACCTTTTAGGTTTACATAAAACTGACAACCCTTCATAGAGTCCATATAGTTTTCTCTATACCGCCCGGCTGGCCAACATAGCCTTAAAACCACTTTAAACCGCACTAGAGAAAGTTTTGATGTCTTAACGGATAACCAACAAAAACACTTAACCAGTCAGTCAAGTGACTCCTGCTTGCATGCAGGCCTAACGAATGCTTGTATTGCTTTTCCTGAGTCCCAAACGATGCATGAAAGCAGTCGACAGTGACTTAGGATTGGTTACAATGGTGAAATGAATCATTAATCAATAATGGTGCCGTGGTGGGCTGGATCTATCAGAGTGAGGGTTGGTGTCCTCTACTGTACTTCCCATAGCTACTTCTGACTTTACCCTTTTCATCATTCTTATTTCTATCTTTCTTCCTGAGAGTGGTGAAGGCAGTGGAGTGGAGCCATCATGGTGTGCCCCAAGTTTCCCAAGTGTCTTACTCTCAAAGCCCACCGACACAAGTCGGCCTTTCTCTTTCTGGCGTAGGGATGCGGCGACCTCACCGCCCACCACTTTGGTGGTGCAATCAGCTTCTGGAGCAGTGGACCACTGGTTCCTATCTTCAGAAAAGTCCTGTGCTTGGTATGCTTCCAGCCAGGGCCCCACTGGAGTAAATAAAATAACAATAACAGTGGTGGAACTGCCATCCGGGTGAGGGACTGCTCTGGGTCTGCTCCTTCAGTGCTAAGGGTCATAATCCACTGTGGAGTGGGTCAATGGAGGCATGTTTGAGAGACTGGAGGCAGTTTCTGCCATGGCCATCCCTTTTGGGGCGTTTGCTCTGGAAGCGGGGCGTCAGATTGATGATGATGATGATGATTTCATTTTCCTCAAACCCTTGTAGACAATAACTCATATCTTCCCAAAAAAAACTTCACCTCCTCTGTTGTCTTTTCACTTCCTAGCCCATATGCACTCATAAAAACCCACCTTTCACCCTTAAATTGCTCTTAGTAATATAATGAGTCATTGTAACTAACTATTCTACTAGGAAACTGAATTGATGCCATACCATATATCTAGCTACTACACTACATAGCTTTATTTCCCAATATTGAATACAGGTAGTGTCTGTTATCAGCCATTAAATAGTTAACCAATGCATAACCAACGGTACTGCACTTGGCTATAGTAAAAAAGTTAATTTATCATACAAAAAGTATTCATGAATGCATTCATGAAAACTGTACACTCATCAAATATTCGACGTGACAATATTTCCTTGTATTCGTATTCACATTTGTAGACATTTACATTATTTGTATTTGAATACTGAACTAGTGTATTCACTCCATCCCTGGTCCTCTCATGGTCAAGGATGGCAACAGCTCTCTAAACTTCCCCCAGCCACTTCTGACTCAACATTGGAGCCAGCTTCAGCACCCCTTCCGGCGGAAACCGTATCGCCTAAGTAGCAGAATTTATTCAAACTCTGTCAATCTTGAATGCCCTCCATGGAGCCCAGTAAGGGCTTTGGGTGGCCTGAATGGGCCTTTCAGCCTTAGCTTCTAGCCATCAATAACATGAAATTGATCAAATGTCTCCTACTGTATAGGCGCTTATGAAGAGTATACAGTACTGTACCGGTACTGTAGAATATTATTATCTGCATGACAACAACAGTAATAGACAAAATATTGATACCAGACAGAAATTCAATCCAGGATTGTACAGTCTCTGGTGGACCTGTTTCTTTGATGTGCTTGAGTGCTTCGTCTAGCAATACATCCCCCGTTGGCTGGTCGGACCGCAGTATAACCTGAAATAAACAATATATTACTTATCATTGAAAAGTCCCCATTGGTTCTGTTTTAGCTAGATATAGTATCATTAAAATATTTTTTTTTGACTAAAACATAATATTGAAAGAGTTATAAAAAAAAAAAAAAAAAAAACTAAACAATGTGCAGTGCAAGCCTAGGGTCTTTGTAGGAAACTGATTTGTAGTTCTCATTCAATGGCTAGCTGTTCTAGAAATTAATAATGAAATTGTCCATGTTTGCATGAGTTGTTGTTGTTGTTCCCCAAGCTGCCTGGCCGAACAGCCCCGAGCAAGGCCAAGGCCATAACCGAGCGCCCCCACAGAACCCTCCCTGCCGACCACAATAAAGCCTGGGTGACCGAAGCCACTCCATGGCGGGGAACTGAGGAGGGTGCGGAAATGCCCGGGAAACCAAAGACCCACCCAGGGCCCTGTGCCCCTCAGCAATTATGTAGAGAAAGTTGAGGGGCAAAGGAAAAATGTGACGCTTTGGCTTCCAATCTTGGTAGATTGGGAGGTCAATCCACGGAAGAGATGCCGTCACTTGAGATCTAGAAAATATATAAGTAAAAGGAACAGTCAGAGTAAGCTATGGGTATGGCAGAGATCGCTCAGTTCTCGCTCTGATAGACCAGCCCATCACCACATGACTAGAACCCAATCCTCTCAGCATCAGCTAGGAAAGGCCCTAGGAAGCCGCCTTTGGCGGGGGGATAGCTCCCCTATTTCAACCTCTTTCGGGGTCGGGCACCCGCTCTGTTTGCATGAGTCTAGGTCATAGGTGTATTATAGCTATCAGGGCTGGTCAAAACCTCTTCAGGTATCCTAGAATTGAGAACAAGCAAGCTTGGAGCTAATCCTTATGGTCAATGTCCTTCCTCAAGTCAAGGTCTTTCTAAAAAATAATAACGAAAGCTAAATCTCTACATAAAGATATCAAATACAGTATGGTATGTCAAAATAGCTCACCTTGCGGTTGAGTAATGATTTTCGCCGAAGTCCTGCCTTCTCTAGTTCCACTCTCCCCCTCAGAGCCAATTCAATGAGGATGCACCCGCGCAGACCCGAAGATATGCAGTCATTCCAAAAGCTGGTGTAGCCCTGTTGAGGGATTGCACAGGGTTACCAGTATGCTCATTAATACAGTAGTACATCAGAGTAATAAGCCATAATCCAATTACTGTACCAGTATAGCTAATGCCACCTGGATCCTGTGGCGGTACTAAGTAGAAAGGTACAAACAAAGACATCTTGGAGATAAAAGTCTAGACAATATTATCACTGCTTGTCTAGTAATTCACACTGCAGGCAAATTTAATAGGGAATGTGAGAATTCATGCATCTTTAGCAACTCATTCTATGACGATTCTCACAATGAATTTATGGTAAAAGTAAAAGAAATATTAATTATTTTCTACATTTATACAGGGATACGGAACCTCTACATTTTGTTAACATATGAATGCAGCAACGATGACAAGAGCTGTGAACTGCAAATATTATTATATTTCTTAAGAGAGTAGCATTAATAGAAAGTTTGACAAATGTTATCGAGATCGTACAGCAATCTATGTACAGGTACTGTATATCTTTGTATGGTACTTCTGCATACAGTATATGTTTTTAGTATAGTACACCCATAATTACATAAAAAAAAAAATGTGAAATGCACTACAGTACCCGTATATCAAAGAGATTTTGGCTTGTGTAATATCTCTATTTTATGGGTACTGGTACTGTATTCTTAATACTGTAGACTGAAAGGCAAATCTGAAAAAAATCTTGTTAGCTGTGTGCCACATGAGTAACATGACAGTGGAAGGTAGACAACCAGAGGAAGTACAAGTTACCGAGAAGATTGGTAAATGAGTGCAGACAGGAGCACGTGTTTGTAATGGGAGATATGAATGGCCATAAAGGAATCCTTAGTGAATAAGTGAATGGGTATGGACCGCTCCTATATTGGTATTTATTGCAATACAGTAATAGATTCCTATGTAATGTTCTCTAGAAATTTACTTGCTTGTGGTGTTATAAATGTGAAATACAGGTATTCAGACTACGAAGATCAGCCTGCTTTTCTTCTTTTGTCTTTGATGGGTTGTTGGAATAAGGCTAACTGAATGTACGGTGCAAGAGTTACATATTCTGTAGGTTGTTGTATTTGTAACTACTGTAGCCTACATTCAATAAATATGAGGTAGTTTCCAGTGTGATCATGGATGAAGAAGAAAGTAGTACCGGTTGCACATGCTGACCTGTTAAATTAACTCCTGTTATTGTCAAATATAAATTATGGTAAAATTTAAGTTTTACACCGGGGACAATTTATACAAGCATTATGTATTTTGGGGAGTAGAATGTAGAGTTTGGGCGTACCGCCCGCCTTGTATACACTACGCGGAGCGGCGGCGGACGCTTGTCATCATGTTCCAGTCTATTTTGACTGCCATAGGATACAATAATATGTTGAGGGGGAGCTTTGCCCCCCTCACCCCCCCATGACATATTGTCATCATCATAATTATATATTGCCAGCAGGGGGCAAATAACCGAAAAAATTGCCGTCAAAATAGACGCAAACTTAACCATGGCGATCGACCATGTAAACATGACGGCAGCGGCGGCAGACGCTTGCGATCATGTTCTCGTCTATTTTGACTGCCATTGGATACAATAATATGTTGAGGGGAAGTTTTGCGACCCCCTCAGCCCCCCCATGCAATATTGTCATCATATATATTGCCAGCAGGGGGCAAAGGGTAAAATGTAGAATTCGGGCATACCGCCTGCCGTGTTTACACTACGCAGAGCGGCGTCGGACGTTTGCCATCTCGTTCCCGTCTATTTTGACTGCCTTTGGATACAATACTGTAATAGGTTGAGGCGGGGCTTAGCTCCCCTCACCCCCCCCCCCCCCACGACATAGTTATCATCATATATATTGCCAGCAGGGAGGCAAATAACCAAAAAAAATCGCCGTCAAAATAGACGCGAACTTAACCACGGCGATCGAAAAATGTAAACATGACGACGGCGGCGGCGGGGGAGATATCGGACGCTTGCAATCAAGTTCCCGTCAATTTTGAATGCCATTGGATAGCCTACAATATGTTGAGGAGGGGCTTTGCCCCCCCTCACCCCCCCCATGACATATTGTCATCATCATATATATTGCCAGCAGGGGGCAAATAACTGAAGAAAAAAAAAAATCACCGTCAAAATAGACACGAAGTTAACCGTGGCGATCGCCCTATGTAAACATGACGACCGTACGCCCGGAATCTACATCCATCCCGGGGCAAATAACCGAAATAATCGCCGTCAAAATAGACGCGAACTTAACCGTGGCGATCGAACTATGTAAACATAATGACCATGTGCCCGTACACTACATTCATCCCATTTTTTTTCCTGTTTTGGGATTTTTTTGGCGTGATATTTTATGAAACCCGTCGGAAATTGTAAAAAAAACAAACAATTATCCATCAACCTTAACCCTCCGACCCCGGCTATATATTATATATATATTCCTCGAAATCCGGGTGTTTTGGCCGAAAAACGTCTAGGCTAGGCTACCGTATATTCGTTAATCAGACTGCTTCCCGCATTCCCGCGCATCCCCAAGCGTAGCTGTGTTATTTACCTGTAAAATGGCCTTAAGTAGAGCTCTCTAAGTCAACTGGGTGAGCTGTGATGATGATTTCATTGGAGATAACTTTATGGCCAAACCAGCCACTTTACACCACTTTTCGATACTGAACAACAACATACAGGCACACACGAACAAGCGACGCTCTCCTTCTTGTGGCCGGAGATGCGGAGCGTCGGTCCAGCCGGCTGTTGTTTACATGCGTCGGACCGACGCCTCGCACACGAAGCTCACAGGCTTTCAAGCAATGGTACAATGTAGTACCACCCGGGTTCCTGGGGCCAAAAAAAAAATGGTACACGTGTGTACCAACCGGGTTTGAAGGGTTAAGACACAAAAGCAACAAAACAATATTTGCACACTCGTGATCACGTTCCCGGCTATGTTGACTGCCGTGGGATACAAATTTACAATAATAGGTTGAGGGGAGGGTTTGCCCTATGATGATGACATGTCATAGGGGGGGGGGGGGGGGGGGATTCAACATATTATTGTATCCAAAGGCAGACAAAATAGCCTGGGGACTGGGGTCTATTCATATTCTTCAATTTTTACCTAGGCTATTACTCTAATGGGTCAATATTAAGGAGACGCACTACAACTATTTTCAAGGTTATTTTTTGTTGATTTTATTATTATCTAGGTTTAGGCCTATCATTGCCAGGCACCCCAAAGAGTAAAGACCCTCTTAGGAGCCAGCTTCAGCATCAATGGAGCAAAATATTCAACGGCCTACAAAGCTCCAAAGGAACTAAGAAATCTCACTGACAGTAGAAAAGTTTAAGACCAAACTGGACATTTTTCTTAAAAACCATCCCGGACAAGCCTCCAGTCTCGGGATACCGTACACCCAGCTCTGCAGAGCGGTATCAAATTCTATCCCGGACCAGCTGGACCTCAAGAAAAGGGACGCAGGACTGGGGCGCAGCGGTGGAGGCCTGTGGAGCACCTGCACCATGGCTGTGAGGCCTCACCTCTAGACATCTTCAAGCAGGCCTATTCAAGTAAGTATTCAAATAATAATAATTATTACCGGAAATTTGTATTTACCCATTATCCAACAATATAAAAATCTGGCCCCCACTAGTGGGGAGGGCTATGAAGTTCAGGGAAAATGAGGGGTTAAAGAAGAGAGATAATGGGTAAATATTAATTTCCAGTACTGTACTGTATTTTGTCAACCTCTACATCAATGCTTATACCAGTGGTGGTCTGGGGGTGGCAGCCCCCAGGTTGAGTTAGGTGGTTAGCCTAGGTTAGGTTAACCCTCTCCGACATATGATGCAATTTTGAGCCTATTAGGGATACTTTAAAACCTTTGTTACCATCAGGGGTATTTAGAAACCTTTAGTTTAGTTACTTCAACCTCTGCAGTTGTCTTTGAGTTAGCTGTGGGCAGAAAACTAATTTTGGAGAGGTAATTATAAGAGTGAGAGAACTCTATTTCTTATTGCAAATCTGGCAACCTCTGCGTCATATGAGTCTGAAGGGGGTTAATGGAAAAAAAACTATTTTGTCATTAACCTAACCTGGGCCGCCCCCAGACCCCCGCTGGTATAAACATTAATATAGAGGTTGACAAAATACTGTTCATAGCCCTACCACTACTTCTACTGGGCCCCTGGGGGCCATATTTTTAGATTGGTGGATAATGGATAAATATTAAATTCCGGTAATAGGCCTAGGCTAATCATTATTATTAAACACTAGCCTAGGCCTATAAACCTAAAAAATAACGAAAACAACAAAAAATAACCTTGAAAATAGGCTAGCTGTGTTGCGTCTCCTTAATATTGACCCTCGGCTCTAAGATAGCCTACTGCTGCCTACACAATTTCACAAATACCATAGGCTAACCATATTTACTCTCCGAGTCCCTGTACTGTGGCTGCTGGCATCCAAATAACGATAATAGTCAAGGACACTACATCCGCCTTATTAGAAACAATTTATTAGGGATAATAGCGACCAATAGAATCGCCATATTTTTCTCATTAGGCTATAGTCCGCATGGAGGATTTTCATTATCATTAACTTGAAAAAAACCTGATTTCAAAGAAAACTACACCAAAAAATCTGTCAGATGTCAAATAGCGGGGATGTGGAGGCGGCAGCCCCCACAATTAATACTAGGATAGGTTAGGTCAGGTTGTTAGGTTAGGCTAATGTCCTTTCAAAGGGGTAGCCTATAGGCTAGTAAACACTAGGATATAGTCTAGGCTATACCTGGTCATAGGTAAGAAGAAGAGTCCTGATGTAGTCTCCTTGAATGTTACCCAAATAACAATAAACAATTGCAAATATGGGGCCATTGTAATTCGGTAGCCTAGGCTAGTTACTAGTTAGCCTAGCCTACTAATCATAAAATATACCCCCCTAAACACATAGCCTATTATACATAAAATCATAGTATATTCTAGACAGCCTACAGAAGCAAAGGTGTTGCTTTACATCATACAAATACGATAACAATCAAGAGGCCCAGATCTGTTGGTGCCCTCATTTTTGACAGGTGAATCGGCCACGTCGGTACGATAACCCCGAGGCCAGAGTGCCAACTTTTACCTATATCTCTTTATTTTTCCATGTATCACCCCTTATTTATCACTTCCTGTGTTCGTACAGTCACTGGCAAGAATCCTATACCCCACCTCTTTATCCTTAAGCCCCAACAAAAGCACTTCTTCCATCAAAGTCAATCTCCTCCTTAGAATCCCCATTCTCTAAGTCGTCATCCCCCTCTTCTTTTCGCTTTTCCTCATCACTGTCGCTTTTATTGTTCTTGTCTTGTGCGTCTTTGGGAACGTTCCTGCGTTGGATTAGCCCGTCTGGTCTGTTCATCTTGTCAGGCTTCCATTAATCCCAAAATTGTCGAGAAATACAAGAGTCATCAGGTGCCACCTCAACACTCACAGACAGCACAGTAAACACTGGAAAAAAGAAAACTAACGCATGCTCGCCTAGTTCAACTTTATTATTCATCTAAATTTATTGTTTACTCTGTATTATTGTACACCATTTCATAAGTATAAATAATTATTATAGATTGCTAAAGACAAATAGAAGTATAACGGTACATAGGTGTTGATTGAGGAAAAAGTAGGCGTTTGTGATAACACAGAAAACGTAAAGCCCGTTTTCTTTGTGTATTGTTATTCGACTGTGCCTGAAGAGAAATTCCTTATTTCACCCTTTTCTAGTTATGCCTCAATGTATATACGAGCCATCTTGTATACTTAAAGTTAATAAATGTGGAATATTTTAACCTTGCATGACAACATTGACCCTACAATAATATAAATCTAAAACACTGGTTGCAGTTAAATTTGCTTAATGTTACTAAGCCAATTTAACTGTCATATGACAGACCTCAACCCATAGTATTCAAATGGTGATCTAATTTACGTTTGATACTTCACTGTTCTTGAGCGAATTAAGCTACATATGACAGCTTATACCACGTATAACTTTATAATTTATAACTGTAATTTTACGTGTATCACTATGGGTGATATCATACGGGATCTCACAAGGAGTTCATGTACAACATATTTACTTTATAACGATAGATACGATAGATATGTGTGGTTTTATCCTCGTCTATAGAGGCCTAACAGATGAGAAGGGCGAGGTCTGTTATACAGCCTTCAGCAATTAAGCTATATAGGTTCTTCGTTCTGGTGCCATAGTCCAACATCTACGCACGGATCTTCCTCAAGGGCTCATCCTTGTAGTGGCTTCAACGTCAGGGTTGGTGGTGGGTGGTCCTCCGACAACGTCCTCCAGCAGGTGTCGACACGGTCACGGCAGTGATCTAGTTGGCTCCTTACCATCCAGGTGTTGAGAGGTATAGGGGGGAGGGCTCGGAGAAGTTACTATAGGGAGCACATACCAGTGTACTGGCAATCTAGCAACTCCTATACTCAAGTCTTAGGCTACACATGGACCAGTGTAAACTTAC
>JBAKBP010030821.1:0-25207 GCA_037953745.1 Lithodes maja | reverse complement strand
AACTATTGATACAAAATAGTATATATATATATATATATATATATATATATATATATATATATTTATATATATATATATATATATATATATATATATATATATATATAGATAGATAGATAGATAGATAGATAGGTAGATAGATAGATAGGTAGATGGATAATATTTCAGTCGATATATGTGTTGTTATTATATGTGTGTCTGATTTGCTTCCTGTTTTTCCCCGGTGGAGGCAGGAAGTTGTGAGTTACTCTGACGGGTCGGGAGGAGGAGGAGGGAAGGAAGAAGAGGAGAAGAAGGAGGGAGAGAAGGAGGAGGGGGAGGGGGGGATGGAGGGAGAGAAGAAAGGGAGGGGAAGGAAGAGAGGGAGGGAGGAGAAGGAGGAGGAAGAGAAGAGGAAGAGCAAAGAAAATATAAAAGCCGGAGGAAAAAAGCTAAATCTATGAAAAAAACACTATCAAGTATAAACAAAACTATACAGTATACAAATATTTAGATAAACTCTAACAAATCTATAAACTAAAGCTAAGACTATGAAAGGAGTTTGAATTGTCATGACAAAATGACAAAGCCACTAAAAGGATCGGTAAGGAAATATATTACGAGAAAGGATGGATTCGTAAATTAATCAGTGGTTTCTATATTTCTATCCCCTGGCGTAGGATCTTGGAAGCTTAAAATTTGTGAATAAATGTTTTTAGTTTTGTTTGGTCTATATTTCTATAGGTCTACTGTACTGTAGGTAGTGTTTTGTCTATATTTCTATAGGTCTACTGTACTGTAGGTAGTGTTTTATATTTCTATAGGTCTACTGTACTGTAGGTAGTGTTTTGTCTATATTTCTATAGGTCTACTGTACTGTAGGCGGGGAAACGGTTGCAAAATTATTGGTAAATCTTTTAACTCACACGAATCTAAGAATTTCTTCTTCAATCGAGTTGTCAACTTGTGGAATGGGCTTCCCCGAGACGTTATAGACTGCAGCACCGTTGATTCATTTAAACTCCGCCTAGACAAATATCTCGCATCAAACCCGCGACTGACTGCGTTTGTAAATTAATAACTTTATTTTATCCTCCCCTCAGTTACTAACCCATCTGTCCTCTACTAACTTCTAAATCCTGCCACGGACATTAGTTCCAGGGCAGTAATTCCCTTACCCACTCTAAACCACTGTTTGGACACTTGATCCTCAGTGTTTTGGAGGACAAGCAACCTAGAAGGGTCACAAATTAGCATCCAATAATACGTACCGGTATAAGCGATATCACAGGAAAAGAATAAGAATGCAAAAAGTAAAAACAAAAATCTGAAATGAGGATGTAAATAATGTAGTAGCACTGTAGGATGGTTGGTGATCAAGGGGGAGTTATGAGAGAGAGAGAGCGAGCGAGCGAGCGAGAGAGAGCGAGAGAGAGAGAGAGAGAGAGCGAGAGCGAGAGAGAGAGAGAGAGCGAGAGCGAGAGCGAGAGAGAGAGGAGCGAGCGAGAGAGAGAGAGAGAGAAGAGAGAAGAGAGAGAAGAGAGAGAGAGAGAGAGAGAGAGAGAGAGAGAGAGAGAGAGAATATTAACATGGTGTGATACTGTAAACGATGAGAGAAATATGCGTTTCTGTACTAGCAATAGGATATACTAATATTAAGAATTTTTGGGAGAGAGAGGTATCCTGACCAGGGTTCGAACCCCCTCTCTCCATATATTTTTGTGAGAGTTGGGCACCGTATCCAGTCGACCATGAGCGGATAATTGACCCCCAAGACGCCCAGAAATATTTGTGCATTTTTTCGGTAGGAATATGCAGACTCGTTATCGCTTGCCAGGAAATAAAATCGACCCCATAACATACGAAATAAAATCGACCCCATAACATACGAAATAAAATATGTGAAAAATCGAGTTCGTAGATAAAATAGAATAAGAAATCATAAGAATGGACAAATAAGGGTAATATGAATATTTGTGTTGATAACATTGGAAATAGGTATTTCTTGCACGTCCTTCAGGGGTGAGGGTCGTTTTTCTAGACCCTCTTCTCCCTCATGTTTAGCCCCATTAGATTTTAAGATGTTTGCCCCATTAGTTTGTCGACTTTAGACCTTTTGCCCCATTTATTTGTCAATATTAAGACCTTTCGTGCTATTTATTTATGTATTTATTATTTTGCTGACGAAAGATAGTGTGCCTGTAATTTTGGAAGCGGGACATTTTCTACCGAAAAATGTACACATTAATCAAGAAGGTAGATCTAATGGACGTTTTTTTAAGCTTGATGGAGATGTAGGGAGGAAAAATGAATATACACATATGAAGCAATCGATCAAAAATGAAACCCTTTCCCCTTAAACCAGGCCGGTCGCGTTACACATAGGATAAAAGTCCCTTACGTACTTTTCTACCATAACTGAAAATGAAAAATAAACGTGTGTTCCAAGTTAACCCATACAGTACCGGTGACGTCATTTATATTTAGACGAGTCCATCAAGTTTAAAAAGGGCCTCCGGCAATCAACAGGCTTCGAATGATATCGCTTAACCCTTTTTGCTCCCTCAGATCCTTGTTAAACTACACAACACCACCTAAATATGGCTAGAATAATAATGATGTCGTCGGTACAGAAGGGGTTAATCCAGACCGATCACGTTACACATAGGATACAAAGCCCTTATGGACTGTTGTTCTCCCATAACAACTGAAAATGAATAATACAAGTGTGTGTGTGTGTGTGTGTGTTAATTTAGCTACCACTTCACGTGACACTTTCCGGGAGGCACTTTACGCGTCACATATCGGTCGGAAATGTACACTCCCTTGTTCTGTACACGAGGCGGTGAACTAAATGTACACTCCCTTGTTCTGTACACTCCCTTGTTCTGTACACTCCCTTGTTCTGTACACTCCCTTGTTCTGTACACTCCCTTGTTCTGTACACTCCCTTGTTCTGTACACGAGGCGGTGAACTAAACAATATAAACAAATCATTATTTCAAGATATTCCTCGTTTCTTTAAATTGTATTCCGCTTGGGAAGGACGTCTACCAGTTAAGGGGAGGTATTTAGTTTGTTCCCTACTTTTTCATCAAGCTTAAAATTACACCCCCTAGACCCCCTTTCAAGATAAATTTGTACATTTTTCGGTAGAAAAATTTCCCGGCCGGAGGCCGGTTGCTCTTAAATTACAGGCTCGCTATCGCTCGCCAGGAAAAAATCGACACCTTAACGGCACGAAATGTCTTAAAATTGACAGAAATGGGGCAAAATGTCTTAAAATATCCAAACTACTAGGGCGAAGGTCTTAAAGTCTCAAAAGCAATGGGGCTAAACATGAGGGAGAAAGGGGTCCAGGAAAAAATCCCTCCAGTGGATATCTCCCCTTAAAAGGCGACAGACTATCTCGATTAATCCTTTTAGCTACCACATAATTATCCTTCCTAAGCTTCATAAAATCGCATACATGTAGTTAGAATAGAATTAAAAGACGTCACCGGTACTGAAGGGGTTCAAATATAATATATACTCTATTGTTTCAAGTTGTTAACCCTTTCAGTACCGGTGACGTATTTTTAAATGTGATTTCAGCTACATTTAGACACCTTTATGAAGCTTAGGAAGGATATGTGGTAGCTAGAAGGGTCAATTGAGATAGTTTGTTGCCTTTTAATGGGTAGTCGTCCATATGTGTTGTGACTGGCAAACACACACGCACACATACTGTACACACACACACACACACACACACACACACACACACACACACACACACACACACACACACACACACACACACACACACACACACACACACACACACACACACACACACACACACACACACACACACACACACACACACACACACACACACACACACACACAGGGACTAGAGTCGATAGAAGTCAACAAGGATGAACTAAAATCATTGTTAGAAGAATTGGACGTGAGAAAATCTATGGGCCCAGATAACATTGCTGGATGGGTATTGAGAGAATGTTCTGAACAACTAGTGAGACCTATTTTTAATATTGTTCAACACTCATTAAACAAGGGGGAACTTCCCTTAGAATGGAAACAAGCAAATATAACTCCAATATATAAAAGTGGAAATAAAGAAGACCCGCTAAATTATCGACCGGTATCCTTAACGAGTGTTATATGCAAGCTTTGTGAAAAGATTATTAGAAAAAGATGGGTGGGTATGTTGGAGGAGAGGGAAATAATTTCAAGCAAGTAGTTCGGGTTCAGAAAAGGTCATTCGTGTACCACAAATTTGTTGAGTTACTATGATAGGGTAATTGACATTGTACAAGGGAGGGAGGGGTGGGTGGATTGTATTTACTTAGATTTCAAGAAGGCATTTGATAAGGTACCTCATAAGAGATTGTTGTGGAAGCTCAGGACTGTGGGGCGGGTTGAGGGAGTATTATTAAAGTGGATGGAAAACTATTTAATTGGGAGGGAAATGCGAACAGTAATAAAAGGAAAGTTCTCCTCGTGGAAAAGGGTAAAAAGCGGAGTGCCTCAAGGATCGGTGTTGGCCCCAATCATGTTTTTGGTTTTCATCAACGACCTTCAAATGGGAATAGGCTCATATATATCTATGTTTGCTGATGATGCAAAATTAATGAAGCATATTACAAGTAGGAGTAGTTGTGAAGAATTACAAAGAGACCTAGATAAGTTATATGAGTGGAGTCAAACTTGGAAAATGGAATTCAACACGAGTAAGTGTCAGGTTCTTGAGATGGGAAAAAGTAAATATAGACCTTCTTGGGGATATAAAATAGGAGATGAAATAATTAGTAAAGCTGTGAAAGCAAAAGACCTAGGGGTAGTTGTGGCAGACAGCTTGTCACCTGAACAGCATATAAATAAAATAACTGGTGAAACCTATGCAGTGTTGACTAACATGAGAATAGCTCTGAATTATTTAGATGAAGAGATGTTAGCAAAAATAATAGGGACAATAATACGACCAAGACTGGAGTATGCAGCAGTGGTGTGGTCTCCACACCTTATAAAACATAATAAAAAACTGGAAAGAGTTCAGAGAGTTGCCACTAAGATGATAGCTAGCCTTAGAGACCTGCCTTATGAGGAAAGATTGGAGAGGCTAAAGCTGCCAACGCTGAGGGAGAGGAGAGAGAGAGGTGACATGATCATGATGTTTAAGTGTGTGAAAGGTTTTGAGAAGATCGACAAGGGAGATTTTGTGGTGAGGGACGAGGGAAGAACCAGGGCATGATTGTAAGTTGAGGAAAGTTATATGTAAGTCTGATGTAAGAAAGTTCAGCTTCCCGTATAGAAGCATTGAGTGTTGGAATAAGTTGGATGGGGAGGTGGTGGGAGCAAGAAATAGCCAAACTTTTAAAGCAAAATTGGATAAATGTAGAGAGAGAGACAGGACAACACGAGCTTAGGCTCAAATCCTGTACACTACAATTAGGTGAGTACAATTAGGTGAGTACACATAGTTTCAAAGCACGGTATGACAAACATATCTTAGGAGGCGGGAATTAACGAGCATGCTCACTCCCGCAAATACAACTAGTGTAAGTACAACTAGTGTAAGTACATACACGAACAGATACAAATAAACAAATATAAATAACATTTAAATGAAAACAGAATTAAACGCATCACATACACACACACACACACACACACGGAAAGTAACACAACTGCACACACACGGAAAGCAACACATATGCAAACGAAACACACACACCAGGCGGGTACGACACACACACACACACACACACACACTGTCTTGATTGCGTAATGCATAAATGCGCGTAATTTCGGTGTGAGTATCCTAGGGTCGAGTTCTTGGAGTACCACATATATTTGTTGATTTCATTAATTATTATGTTACCTCTACCAACCGACTTTACTCCTAAACTCAATTAATGAAATCAACAAATACATGTGGCAGTCCAGGGATTCGAACCTAGGATGCTCACACCGAAATTAAGTGCATTTATCCATTGCGCTACGAAGACAGTTAAAGAATGGTGGACAAGCCTACGATTTATTATGCAGTTTCGAATCCTGCATATCAATCTAAGCATGTACGTACACAATTCCAACTGCGCTATCATAGGCTATGGATAGATGGATGGAAGGAGTAATTAATGGGGCCTTAACCCTAAGGAAGGCCTCTCTATAAACTACTGAACCTGAATGAATTCGAAGTAAAGTGGGTTGGTAAAAACATATGTATTAAACCCCGAACTACACACCCGGAGACCTGCTTCATAATTAACGAAGCCATTTAGTTATAATTACATAATTAACGAAGCCATTTAGTTATAATTATATAATTAACGAAGCCATTTAGTTATAATTATATAATTAACGAAGCCATTTAGTTATAATTATATTATTAGTCAATTATACAGCCCGCCTCTCTCGTCTAGAAATATTGCGCCATTGGGAGTATGGAATTAAAAGCTAAATTTAAGGGAGCCCACCTCGCTTTTTTTCTCTTTCTCTCCCTCTCTTTGGCTTGTATCCATTCGGCCCCATTCAGCCTGCTATTTTAAGACGTTTATCCCCATCCAGGTGTCGATTTCTTCCTGGCGAGCGGTAGCGAGTCAGCATATATATAGTTTTGCTTTGACAGCAAGCTAAATTTGTAAATTTTTCGATAGAAAAGTGTCTCCGGCGAAGCCGGATTTCTCCATATAATGCTGGCTCGCTATCGCTCGCCAGGAAGAAATCAACACTTGGATGGGAATAAACGTCTTAAAACGGTTGGCTGAATGTGGCCGAATGGATACAAGCCAGGGTAAGAGAGAAAAGGAGAGAAAGATAACAACAAAAAACCGGAGACCCCCCTTAAGCCTATAATGGACGTATCACTTTTTTGTTAACCTTTGTTATAATAACTGTCGTGCCATCACTAATAATCGTTATATAAATAATAATCTATCTATCTATCTATTGCCTGACGCCGTGATCCCCGAAGGGGTGGCCACGAACGAACCGCCCCCATGCACCTCTGTCCCCAGTCAGTCGACGCCCCTCCCCCCAACCAGCACCGCCTTCATTCATGTAGTTCCTCACTCCATCCTTCCACCTCATATTCGGTCTACCTCTCCCCCTCTGTCCCTCCACCTCGCTCTCGTACATCCTCTTAGTCATTCTCTCGCTTTCCATACGTTCCATATGGCCGAACCATCTCAAGTTGTTCCTTTTCACACTTTCCAGCACATCTACCTCCACACCACACCTCCTTCTTACTTCCTCATTAGTCTGTCTATCCCTCCATGTAATTCCGCACGCACTCCTTAAGTAATTCATTTCCACTGCTCTCACTCTTGGTCTGAGTCTCTCAACCAACGTCCATGCTTCGCTTCCGTAAGTCAGTGTCGGGATTACCACACTGTCATGCAAGGACTTCTTCACTTCCATACTGACCACCCTATTTCTTGTTACTGCTTTTAGCGTTCCTACAACCCTCTTCCCCTGTTGTACCCTCTCCCGCACCTCTTCATCCATAGTCCCATCTTTACTCAACACACTGCCCAGATACTTAAAAGAGTTGACGATCTCCATAGCCTGACCGTTCAGCTTCACCTCACACTCTGTGACTTCACCCCTTTCGAAGACCATAACCTTGCTCTTCCCCGTATTTACCTTCAAATTCCGTTTTTCGCACACTGTTCCAAACTCATTTACCAGACCCTGCAACTCCCATTCATTATCACTCATCAGAACTGTATCATCCGCAAACAGCAGTATAGGTAGCTTCCACTCCATTCCCTCCCTTTTCAGCGATACACCAACATCCACTGCTCTTGATAGTATTTCTTTCATAACTCCATCCATATATACAGTAAATAACCACGGGGACATCACACACCCCTGTTTCAAACCAACATTCAGGTCAAAGAACTCGCTCTGCTCATTCTCCACACGTACTGCCGCCTTTGCGCCCTCATACATGCTCTTCACTGCTTTCAGCAACTTGCCCTCTACTCCGTATATTCTAAGTACTTTCCACAAACCTTCTCTATCCACTCTGTCATATGCCTTCTCCAAGTCCATAAAGGCAACATACACCTTTTGTTTCTTCTCCAGATACTTCTCCACAACACAATTCAGGGTAAAAATCTGATCTACACATCCTCTTCCCTTCCTAAAGCCTCCCTGCTCGTCGCCTATCCATTTCTCCGTTCTCATTCTCACTCTCTCAATCACTACCCTACTGTATACCTTCCCTACTACGCTTAGAAGACATATTCCTCGGTGGTTACCACACACTCCTCTTTCCCCTTTGCCCTTATATAGGGGGACTATTATGCCAGTCTTCCAGTCATCGGGTGCACTCCCCTTCTCCCATGCTAGTTTGCACATTTTCCATACCCATTCTATCACTATCTCACCACCATACCTCAACATTTCCCCACACACTCCATCTGTTCCTGGTGCTTTCCCCAACTTCACTCTTTTCATGGCTTCCCACACTTCTGACCTCCTGATCCCCACCTCCTCCTCCACTACTTCTCTTCTTCTCCCTCCCATACCATATCCAGCTATGTTTGCTGGCTCTTCATTCCTTTCATTTAGCAACTCACTGAAGTACTCCCTCCATCTTTCGACTCTCTCTTGCTTCTCGGCTAGCATTCTCCCATTCTTATCTTTCACACCCTTACTGTTTCCCTTGCTACCTTCCCTAACTTTCTTGACTTCTTTCCAAAACAGTTTCTTACTCTCCCTCCATTTTACACTCAGATTCCTTCCAAATTCCTCATCTACTCTTCTCTTACTTTCCTTCACTACTCTCTTCACCACCCTCTTACTCTCCACGTACCTCGCTCGTTTCTGTCTCTCGGAATCTTCATTCCCTCTACTACCCAACCACTCTCTATATGCTTTCTTCTTTTCTTCCACAGCTATTCTTACCTCTTCTGTCCACCATGCTGTACCTTTCACTCCCCTCCCTCTTCTCCTCACTCCACACACCTCCTCACATGCTGCACAGATCTCATCCTTAAACACCTTGCTCATCTCCTCCACTTCCTCCATAACTTCCAGGTCGAACCCACCTAGTCGTCTTTCCACTGCTCTCCTGTACTCCTCCCTGACTTCCTCCTCCTGCAACCTCTCCACCCTCCTCACCATTCCACCCTCCTCTCGCCTCCCTCCCGCTCTCCTCACCCACTTCTTTTGTATCCTAACCTTAGCTACCACTACATAATGATCAGACAGACCCCCTCCAATACCCCTATACACCCTAGCATCCATCACAGATTTCTTCATTCGTTCATCCACACATACATAATCAATCAATGACTTTCGTTCCACCACTGTCTTACCCTTCATCGTCAACATCCGTTTCCACGTGTACCTGTGGATCATTCTGTGTCGGAAGAAGGTGTTGGCTATCCACAGCCTCCTCCCCACACATACGTCCACAAGTGCACTACCATTCCCATTCACCTCTGATGGTACCCCACACCCTCCCACCACTCCCTCAACTTTCCTATCACCCACCTTACCATTCATATCCCCAATCAGAAATATTCTTTCGTTTTTGTCAAACTTCTCCAGGCACGCCTCCACATTCATCCAGAACTCCTCTTTCTTTCTTTCAAGTATATCCTCTGTCGGGGCATACACGCATACAATCACCCACGTTTGTATTCCTACTTTCATTCTCACCCACACAATCCTTGAACCCACAGACCCATACTCTCTTACACATTCCTTCCATGAAATAATAATGAAAAGCAAAAATAATCCTATCTATCTATCTATCTATTGCCTGACGCCGTGATCCCCGAAGGGGTGGCCACGAACGAACCGCCCCCATGCACCTCTGTCCCCAGTCAGTCGACGCCCCTCCCCCCAACCAGCACCGCCTTCATTCATGTAGTTCCTCACTCCATCCTTCCACCTCATATTCGGTCTACCTCTCCCCCTCTGTCCCTCCACCTCACTCTCGTACACCCTCTTAGTCATTCTCTCGCTTTCCATACGTTCCATATGGCCGAACCATCTCAAGTTGTTCCTTTTCACACTTTCCAGCACATCTACCTCCACACCACACCTCCTTCTTACTTCCTCATTAGTCTGTCTATCCCTCCATGTAATTCCGCACGCACTCCTTAAGTAATTCATTTCCACTGCTCTCACTCTTGGTCTGAGTCTCTCAACCAACGTCAATGCTTCGCTTCCGTAAGTCAGTGTCGGGATTACCACACTGTCATGCAAGGACTTCTTCACTTCCATACTGACCACCCTATTTCTTGTTACTGCTTTTAGCGTTCCTACAACCCTCTTCCCCTGTTGTACCCTCTCCCGCACCTCTTCATCCATAGTCCCATCTTTACTCAACACACTGCCCAGATACTTAAAAGAGTTGACGATCTCCATAGCCTGACCGTTCAGCTTCACCTCACACTCTGTGACTTCACCCCTTTCGAAGACCATAACCTTGCTCTTCCCCGTATTTACCTTCAAATTCCGTTTTTCGCACACTGTTCCAAACTCATTTACCAGACCCTGCAACTCCCATTCATTATCACTCATCAGAACTGTATCATCCGCAAACAGCAGTATAGGTAGCTTCCACTCAATTCCCTCCCTTTTCAGCGATACACCAACATCCACTGCTCTTGATAGTATTTCTTTCATAACTCCATCCATATATACAGTAAACAACCACGGGGACATCACACACCCCTGTTTCAAACCAACATTCAGGTCAAAGAACTCGCTCTGCTCACTCTCCACACGTACTGCCGCCTTTGCACCCTCATACATGCTCTTCACTGCTTTCAGCAACTTGCCCTCTACTCCGTATATTCTAAGTACTTTCCACAAGCCTTCTCTATCCACTCTGTCTTAGGCCTTCTCCAAGTCCATAAAGGCAACATACACCTTTTGTTTCTTCTCCAGATACTTCTCCACAACACAATTCAGGGTAAAAATCTGATCTACACATCCTCTTCCCTTCCTAAAGCCTCCCTGCTCGTCGCCTATCCATTTCTCCGTTCTCACTCTCACTCTCTCAATCACTACCCTACTGTATACCTTCCCTACTACGCTTAGAAGACATATTCCTCGGTGGTTACCACACACTCCTCTTTCCCCTTTGCCCTTATATAGGGGGACTATTATGCCAGTCTTCAAGTCATCGGGTGCACTCCCCTTCTCCCATGCTAGTTTGCAAATTTTCCATACCCATTCTATCACTATCTCACCACCATACCTCAACATTTCCCCACACACTCCATCTGTTCCTGGTGCTTTCCCCAACTTCACTCTTTTCATGGCTTCCCACACTTCTGACCACCTGATCCCCACCTCCTCCTCCACTACTTCTCTTCTTCTCCCTCCCATACCATATCCAGCTATGTTTGCTGGCTCTTCATTCCTTTCATTTAGCAACTCACTGAAGTACTCCCTCCATCTTTCGACTCTCTCTTGCTTCTCGGCTAGCATTCTCCCATTCTTATCTTTCACACCCTTACTGTTTCCCTTGCTACCTTCCCTAACTTTCTTGACTTCTTTCCAGAACAGTTTCTTACTCTCCCTCCATTTTACACTCAGATTCCTTCCAAATTCCTCATCTACTCTTCTCTTACTTTCCTTCACTACTCTCTTCACCACCCTCTTACTCTCCACGTACCTCGCTCGTTTCTGTCTCTCGGAATCTTCATTCCCTCTACTACCCAACCACTCTCTATATGCTTTCTTCTTTTCTTCCACAGCTATTCTTACCTCTTCTGTCCACCATGCTGTACCTTTCACTCCCCTCCCTCTTCTCCTCACTCCACACACCTCCTCACATGCTGCACATATCTCATCCTTAAACACCTTGCTCATCTCCTCCACTTCCTCCATAACTTCCAGGTCGAACCCACCTAGTCGTCTTTCCACTGCTCTCCTGTACTCCTCCCTGACTTCCTCCTCCTGCAACCTCTCCACCCTCCTCACCATTCCACCCTCCTCTCGCCTCCCTCCCGCTCTCCTCACCCACTTCTTTTGTATCCTAACCTTAGCTACCACTACATAATGATCAGACAGACCCCCTCCAATACCCCTATACACCCTAGCATCCATCACAGATTTCTTCATTCGTTCATCCACACATACATAATCAATCAATGACTTTCGTTCCACCACTGTCTTATCCTTCATCGTCAACATCCGTTTCCACGTGTACCTGTGGATCATTCTGTGTCGGAAGAAGGTGTTGGCTATCCACAGCCTCCTCCCCACACATACGTCCACAAGTGCACTACCATTCCCATTCACCTCTGATGGTACCCCCCACCCTCCCACCACTCCCTCAACTTTCCTATCACCCACCTTACCATTCATATCCCCAATCAGAAATATTCTTTCGTTCTTGTCAAACTTCTCCAGGCACGCCTCCACATTCATCCAGAACTCCTCTTTCTTTCTTTCAAGTATATCCTCTGTCGGGGCATACACGCATACAATCACCCACGTTTGTATTCCTACTTTCATTCTCACCCACACAATCCTTGAACCCACAGACCCATACTCTCTTACACATTCCTTCCATTTGCTACTTACAAACAAACATGCACCTTCTCTCGCTGTTCCTTCACTCACTCCAGCACACACACCCATTCCACACTCCCACTCTCTCACATCTGAACCTTTCCATTTGGTCTCTGTCATTCCACATACATCCAGCCTGGCATTCACTAACACTTCCAGAACCTCTCTCTCTTTTGTGCCATCATTCATGCCACTAACATTCCATGTAGCCATTCTCAGAATGTCCGAAGGCATGTCCTTAGTCGGTCGTGGTTCGTCAACGTTGGTTCCGTCCGCATCCGAGGCTGTTCGTTCGTTTTTTTTTTGCTTAGATATTTTTTCCGGGTGGGGGTCGCAAGCCCACCGACCCAACCTCTTTAGTCGCCTCTTACGACACGCAGAAGGCACGTGGGGCATATTCTATTCCCTAACCCCAAGGGGGTTAATAATCCTATCATTGTTTTTATGTGAATCGTATCGTATGGAGGAGGTTTAACGAAGGGAGGGGTTGTAAGGTTGAGCGTATCCTATGCGAACGTGAAGCTAGAAAAGGACAGGCAGGTACAGTCGCGCTAATAAGTGATTTATCGGCACCGAGTATGTTTTGATCAATAATTGTTATCAGCAATATCTAAGCTTGACTTCTTCATATCGAGCGAAATATACAAACATGTTCCTACACTGACCCACTCTATTCAACATCTGACAGACATTAATACAGCACAGAGCGAGCCAAACATAAAGACAGCTGGGACATGACTTATTAGCGCGACTGCATTGGCGAATCTTACTAAGTTTGACCAGTGACTCGCATATATAAGCAAAATTAGTGATAGGTTTTACTAATATGGTAACCTATAATAAAGATGAACATTTCTTTGCGATCTGTAGCACAACATCTAATATTTTTATTTTTATTTAGGTACTGGAAGGTCGAAGTGTGGGAAATTGGCTTCACTGTATCGCCCTGGCACTCCCTCCTTTAGTATCCTTCCTCCAAGGTATTCAAGCCACGGCTTTGATCTACGCCATGATAAAAATTGGCGTTCTAAAAAAGGAGCATGTACTTTTTTCCCCGGAAGCGCTGACTGGCATTGAGGTTTCTAAAAAAAAAATTTATATTAAACTATACAGTACATATTAATGGAGTGGAAGATATGCCCTCTGATGCTCGGGGCGGTGAAGTAATAACGGGATGGGGGTGATTGAACATTTGCTGCCTTGATGAACTCAGTCGTTTTTATTATGATGCTTTGCTGACGTGCAGGGAAGAGTAGGAGAGACGGACACACACATGCATGGGCGGAGACAAATTGGGCTTGTCTCCTTTCATGTGTTAGCCTCAGTTCACCTAGCTGTAAATAGGTACCTGGAATAAGTGGACGATGTTGTGACGTCCCATCTGGGGTTGGCAAAAATGGTACAAGGCGAGATGGGTATCATATGGTTCACCTAAGCTGATGGCTACCTAAGCCTTCGGGCGAGACGGTACCGTCTATAGTGAGAATGGTACCATACAGATCCACCCTAAACCTTCGTTTCCGATGTCGCCAATTGGCTAAAATACAGACTACACACACATCCACAGCCATTCCAACAGTACATACAACACTTAACATGCATTTCACGCAATACATTCCCAGTTAAGGAGGCGCGATAATAATGAGCTTAGCTCGCATTGCGTGGATTCCCCTTGACGAACAAGTAACTGAGTAACTGAGTAACTGAGTAACACACACACCCACACCGTCAGCAATAGTCATCCACCACTGAGTAACACATACACCCACACCGTCAGCAATAGTCATCCACCACTGAGTAACACACACACCCACACCGTCAGCAATAGTCATCCACCACTGAGTAACACACACACCCACACCGTCAGCAATAGTCATCCACCACTGAGTAACACACACACCCACACCGTCAGCAATAGTCATCCACCACTGAGTAACACATACACCCACACCGTCAGCAATAGTCATCCACCACTGAGTAACACACACACCCACACCGTCAGCAATAGTCATCCACCACTGAGTAACACACACACCCACACCGTCAGCAATAGTCATCCACCACTGAGTAACACACACACCCACACCGTCAGCAATAGTCATCCACCACTGAGTAACACATACACCCACACCGTCAGCAATAGTCATCCACCACTGAGTAACACACACACCCACACCGTCAGCAATAGTCATCCACCACTGAGTAACACATACACCCACACCGTCAGCAATAGTCATCCACCACTGAGTAACACATACACCCACACCGTCAGCAATAGTCATCCACCACTGAGTAACACATACACCCACACCGTCAGCAATAGTCATCCACCACTGAGTAACACATACACCCACACCGTCAGCAATAGTCATCCACCACTGAGTAACACACACACCCACACCGTCAGCAATAATCATCCACCACTGAGTAACACATACACCCACACCGTCAGCAATAGTCATCCACCACTGAGTAACACATACACCCACACCGTCAGCAATAGTCATCCACCACTGAGTAACACACACACCCACACCGTCAGCAATCGTCATCCACCACTCATACCCGTCCCCAGTGGAAGACACGGGGGCAAGGGGACCAGGCTAGGTAGTTTAGATACGAGAAGCCTCGTAAGAATCAATAGATATGTTGTTGCTTTGTTTCCTTTGTACTCTTTGTAGATGGACTGTCTATGGTAGACAGATCGGCAATAAAATTACCGTCTGCCCTCATCAGGGCAAGCTGATAATGAATGCTGTTGTTCAGTGCCCAGAGGTTTTAGTGGGGCATTTTTGGCTGGTCAGGGACACTCTTGAGGAACCTGACTAGGTGCGCTAGTCAGCCGAAAAACACTCTGCATCACACACATTATCTCGGCAGCGCGTTAAAATGTGTTGGGCCCCATTACAATACTGAGGTCATTCGTTGAATCATCACTCTGGCCAAGGCTCTGTTATTGAAGCTTTTTAGTTTTACATAAATTCCACAATGTAATAAGCTTAAATTTACACTATTAAAAGACATGTTATTATCATCAGCCCAGCGGTATAGCGTAGTCAGATCCTGCTGTAGTGATGCTGTATCTTTCTCATTATCTATTCTGCCAGACACCTGTGTATCGTTGGCAAAGGATGAAACTCGAGCCATCTGAACCCCAGCATCTATTTCGGACAGGAGTACTAGGAACACTAAGCCCAAGAACTGAACCTTGGGGAACTCCACTGGTCACATTTGATTTCACCGACACAGCCACCAACAGCTACTGGCTGGACGGATCTCTGAGGAAGACACTTATCCAACATCCATCACACCCAACGATCCCGAGGTTTCGAATCTTGTGGAAGAGGACGCTATGGTGGACTTGAAAACGTCAGGTACGGTCGCGCTAATAATTCATGTCCCAGCTGTTATTACGTTTGGCTTGTTCTTTGCTGTATTAATGTCTGTCAGATGTTGAATAGGGTGGGTAAGTGTAGGAAAATGTTTATATATTTCACTCGATATGAAAGAATGAAGCTTAGATATTGCCGATACCAATTATTGATCAAAACATACTTGGTGCCGAAACATCACTTATTAGCGCGACTGTACACCCACACACACAGATAGAGAGAGTGAGTGTGTTTTGGAGTTGCACAGACCTTGCAGTTCCTACAAGGCAGTCTGGTCTTGGGTCTATAATAATGTGTTGCTAATAGGTGAAGGTGAAGGTGAAGGAAGAAAAGGAAAAGTGGGGATTGGGCCTGAGTATATAGAATAGACTAGGTGAAGGTAAAGGATAGTAAAGCATTAGACTCTCTCCACACCCACCGACTTGTAGGTGAACATGATAAATAGTTGGACAAAAATGCCTTCCAACAACAGATCTAGTGACCCTTCTAGGTTGCTTGTCCTCCAAAACACTGAGTATCAAGTGTCCAAACAGTGGTTTAGAGTGTGTGTGTGTGTGTGTGTGTGTGTGAGAGATAGAGAAAGAAAACGAACGAGAGAGAGTGAGTGTGAGTGAGAACGAAAGCGAGAGAGAGAGTGTGTGTGTGTGTGTGTGTGTGTGAGAGAGGGTGTGTGTGTGAGTGAGAGTGAGAAAGAGAGAGTGAGAGAGAAGGAATGAAAGCGAAAAAGAAAGAGTGAGAGTGAGAAAGAGAGAGTGTGTGTGAGAGAGAAAGAGTGGAAAGAGAGAGAGAAAGAAAGAAAGAGCAAGAGCGAGAGAGAGCACCCGCCCCCCTGAAGCAGACATTGCCATTGCCTGCATGTCTAGGCAAGGCTCAGTAAAGGCAGTACAAGAAATGCATGCTGATCTGCCCCTCGCCTTTCTCCCATTTTCTCTCAAGTGTATTTTTCTCTTTCCCATTTTCTTTCTCCTATTTTCGTTTTCCCATCTTTCTTTCTCCCATTTTTTGTTCTCCCACTTTCTTTCTCCCATTTTCTGTTTCCTATTTTCTTACAGGTGTTTTTTTCCTCCCATTTTCTCACAGGTGTAGTTTTCTTTCTCCCATTTTCGTTCTCCCATCTTTCTTTCTCCATTTATATTTATCACAAATAATTGTTCTTATTTCCTATCTCCTATTTTCGTTCTCACATTTTCTGTTTCCCATGTTCTTTCTCACATTTTCTGTTTCCCATGTTCTTTCTCACATTTTCTGTTTCCCATGTTCTTTCTCACATTTTCTGTTTCCCATGTTCTTTCTCACATTTTCTGTTTCCCATGTTCTTTCTCACATTTTCTGTTTCCCATGTTCTTTCTCACATTTTCTGGCTCCCATTATCTTTCTCCCATTTTTCTTTCTCCTATTTTCTCACAGGTGTAGTTTTCTTGCTCCCATTTTCTTTCTCACATTTTTCCGTTTCCCATTGTCTTTCTCCCATTTTTCTTTCTCTAATTTTCTCTCAGGTGTAGCTTTCTTTCTCCCATTTTCTTTCTCTCATTTTCTCACAGGTGTAGTTTTCTTTCTCCCATTTTTTTTCTCCCATTCTTTCTTTTCTCCCATTTTCTCTCAGGTGTAGTTTTCTTTCGCTTTGCAGTTTCTCTCGCTGGGTTGTATCGCTATTTTATCCGGCTCGGTATTCAAGGAAGCGTTATTCGTTTCGTTCTAGCTACCATTGGACCCAAGGACTTGTTTCCCCGAAGGAAAGCCCCGCTGAAGGATGGCCATGGCAGAAACACCTCCAGGCTACTTTGTCCAGACATGCTTCCTTTGCCCTTGCCACAATGCTCTTTCTATTATGTGCTAGTTTTTGTTTGTCTTCTTTTTCAAAATGTTCTTCCACATTCTTCTTGGCTACCATTAATAGTTTTCTACTACCAGCTGATCAACTTACTTGATATCCGAATATATTTCTTGGCATGCTGTTCTCACCCATTCATTGTACATGGCCAAACCACCTCAAAGTACTCCCTGTTATCCATTCAACGTCTGTACAAACCTTGCCCTTCCAACTCCTTATTACCAAGTCCATACTTCCTTCTGTGGTATCTTTTTACTTTACTCCCGACTGCATCCATACTCCTCTTGAACCCCTTCAGTAAAATGACGTTACTTTCATCTTATTCTGTCCAACGCTAAACGACTTTATACAGCTTAGAAAGGCCCTCCAGTTCTCGGAGTCTGGGTAATTATACTTTTGAATCAAACTGACCCTTTCTATTCTTAATAACATCGTATAATAATAGCCTAAATTAAATTCAGGAGAGAGAGAGAGAGAGAGAGAGAGAGAGAGAGAGAGAGAGAGAGAGAGAGAGAGAGCGAGAGCGAGAGAGAGAACAATATTTAGTAAAGGTCTCTCCCCCTATAACGAGCCTGTACAGAGCTTCGACAACAATTACATATGCATACAAGAGAGAGAGAGAGAGAGAGAGAGAGAGAGAGAGAGAAACACAAAAATAGAAAGATAGGCAGAGAGAGAATAATAGTAAGTATAAAGGTCCCTCCCCCGTACAGAGTTTCGACAACAATTACATATACATACAAACCCCCCCCCCCCCCCCGTAACGGCTCGAGTCTGGAACGGCAGCGCGGGAGCCAAGAGTGTGGGATAGTGCCGCAAACAATTATTTAAGGAGAGATGGGCCGTTTTTCTAGTCCCTCCACCTCTTTCTTCCTCGAGTTTAGCCCCATTAGTTTTCAGATTTTATGACGTTCGGCCCATTAGTTTGTCGATTTTTAGACCTTTCGCCCCATTTCTTTGTCAATATTAAGACCTTTCGTGCTATTTAGGTGTCGATTTTTTTCCTAGCGAACGATAGTGAGCCTGTCATTTTGGAAGAACCGGCCTTCGGCCGGGAAATTTTTCTTCCAAAAATGTTTTACAACTCTATATAATGAATGTTTTTTCAAGCTTGATGGAGGTTTATAATATTTATGCATAATACCAATATGGATACCAATTCACAGTTTTGTTTCACAGGGTTTTAGTACCGAATACTTGTTCCCTCAGCTGTTATCGTCAACAATGGTTTACCAGTTAATTCTTTCTGTACCGGCTACGTCATCTTAAATTTATTTTAGCCGTATTTAGACGTTTGTATGCAGTTTACGAAAGATCTGCGGTAGTAAAAAAATGGTTAAGTGAGATCGTTCAGACCCTGTTAATGGCTGGAAGCCCTTTTTAAGCTGAATAAAATCGTCTAATAGTGGTCAGAATAAAGTTAAAAGGACGGCACTGGTACTAAAAGGGTTAATGAGGGAAATGTTGTAAACAATTGTATCACCCAAAATAATCTGTCTTCAGTCTTTGTTTCCAATATCCAGAAATGCTGTCTGAAAATGCTGTCTGAAAATGCTGTCTGAAAATGCTGTCTGAAAATGCTGTCTGAAAATGCTGTCTGAAAATGCTGTCTGAAAATGCTGTCTGAAAATGCTGTCTGAAAATGCTGTCTGAAAATGCTGTCTGAAAATGCTGTCTGAAAATGCTGTCTGAAAATGCTGTCTGAAAATGCTGTCTTTTTTTTTTTTTTTTTTTTTTTTTCTATATTCCAACTACTCCCTCTCGGGCATAGGCTGAGAGCCTGTACATTCCACCGCTCAACACGGTGAAGCCCGTGAGGTCTTGTTCCAGTCTGGGGAGTGAGACATGTGAAGCAACCATCATGGCTCGAAACAGCTCCATCTCTGAAGCGGCCGGTTGCTTCGCTCAAGTGCTTCACCGTCTCACCCTCCAGACTCAGACCCTCACTCTCAATACGCCACCTATTGAGCAGTGAACTCACTAGGCATTGTCCCCCTGTAACATATTTTGAATATGGGAATATTCATACAGTGTTATTTAATCAGGGAACAATGAGGGTATTTTTTTGGCATTTCGGTGGGCTTTGTGGTAATGCACTGATACTAGGTACAGCACAAATTCAATCCCAATAATATCTTCCCATTGACATATCGGGATTTGAACCCGGGTCCATTGGATTACCAATCCAGTGGCATGACCACTCCACCACACCTCCCCTGTCTGAAAATGCTGTCTGAAAATGCTGTCTGAAAATGTTTAGACTATTGAATTTTGAGGACAAACGCTCTCGTGTGCTACCCTCCTCTATTCACCAACTATTTTAGCCTGCAAGCAAAACACGAGCCGCTGACATTTTCATATAATCGAGTCGCAACTTTACATAATCCGGTTCAGATGATAGAAAAACGGGGGACGGTAAATATGGGGGGGGGGGGGGGGGGGGCTCGTTTTTAATTCGTGTGACGTGTATGGGAATGCAAAAATGGGAACAAACATGCCGACAATCTAGTTATGGGGGGGGGGGGGGGGGGGGGCGTTTCGGAATTCTCTCTATACGTGGAGCGGTAGTCGTGGGGGCCAGGTGGGTCGAGAGTTGGGAGCTCTAGGGTTTTACAGTAGGATCGCCATTTGGGCTACCTGGAGTTCTGAGGGACTGTATTTTATATGTGGTCTTCACTTTTAGTTATGCCAAAATAGGTTTATGCAGTCTTTCACAAAAAATTTAAACTATTTTAATCCAATATATATCGTACCTAGTCGAACTTGACCCAATTTAACTTCAACCCAAGCGAACCTAATCCTAACTTTATATTAATCTTCATCTATCATGCGGTATCCTGACTTCACCATACCTTGTCTTCAGGACTAAATATAACTTAGTTTTATGAGCTGGAAAACACTTAGAAGCTAACAGACTTGGGGCTAACTTAAGGGGAGGTGTTTACTTTGTTCGCTAGACCTCCATCAACCTAAAAATTATACACCCTTGAGTCCCTTTGAAGATAAATTTGTACATTTTTCAGTAGAAAAATGTCCCGGCCAAAGGCCGGTTCCTCTTAAATTACAGGCTCGCTATCGCTCGCCAGGATAAAATCGACACCTGAATGGCACGAAAGGTCTTATTATGGGGTGAAAGTTCTTAAAATCGCTAAACTAATGGGGCGAACGTTTTATAATATCAAAAGCAATGGGGCTAAACATGAGGAGAAGGAAGGTCGAAAAAAAATCCCTCAAGTGGAAACCTCCCCTTAAAAATCATATCCGTATATTGGTATTAATAAATCATATCCGTATATTGGTATTAATAAATCATATCCGTTTATTGGTATTAATAAATCAAACATGTTTCAAATATCTTAACCCTTTCAGTGCCGGTGATGTCTTTCTTCCAAAGATTTTAGCTACATTTAGAAGATTTTTGCAAAGCTTCGGATTATGGTGGCTAAAAGGATTAATTGAGATAGTCTGCAGACTTTTAATCTATCTATCTATTGTATCTATTGTAGAGTTCGCCATGTGCAAGTGGACCAATAAGCGTGCAGGCCTTCGGTATTTTGCAAAAGGTTTATACCCCTAGACAGGTTGCCGACCAAAGCTGACGAGTCTCATGCACCCAGATATTATATAAGGTTGTCTCCCCTAGATGGTTTGCCGACCAAGGCTAACGAGTCCCATCCACCCGCTACATGTAGACCCCCTTCTCCTCATGTGTAACCCCATTAGTTTTGACATTTTAAGACATTCGCCCCATTAGTTTGTCGTTTATTTTATATAATCGCCTAATAGTTGCTACAATATAAAGACACGGACATCACCTGTACTGAAGGGGTTGACTAAGAAACTTGTATTCTACTTGTATTCTACGTGTATTCTACATGTATTCTACGTGTATTCTACGTGTATTCTACGTGTATTCTACTTGTATTCTACTTGTATTCTACGTGTATTCTACTGGTATTCTACGTATTCTACTTGTATTCTACGTGTATTCTACGTGTATTCTACTTGTATTCTACGTGTATTCTACTTGTATTCTACGTGTATTCTACTTGTATTCTAATTGTATTCTACTTGTACTCTACTTGTATTCTACGTGTATTCTACGTGTATTCTACGTGTATTCTACGTGTATTCTACTTGTATTCTACATGTATTCTACTTGTATTCTACGTGTATTCTACGTGTATTCTACTTGTATTCTACTTGTATTCTACGTGTATTCTACTTGTATTCTACGTGTATTCTACATGTATTCTACTTGTATTCTACATGTATTCTACTTGTATTCTACGTGTATTCTACGTGTATTCTACGTGTATTCTACTTGTATTCTACTTGTATTCTACGTGTATTCTACGTGTATTCTACTTGTATTCTACGTGTATTCTACTTGTATTCTACGTATATTCTACTTGTATTCTACGTGTATTCTACGTGTATTCTACTTGTATTCTACGTGTATTCTACGTGTATTCTACGTGTATTCTAAGTGTATTCTACTTGTATTCTACGTGTATTCTACGTGTATTCTACGTGTATTCTAAGTGTATTCTACGTGTATTCTACTTATATTCTACTTGTATTCTACTTGTATTCTACGTGTATTCTACTTATATTCTACTTGTATTCTACTTGTATTCTACTTGTATTCTACTTGTATTCTACTTGTATTCTACTTGTATTCTACTTGTATTCTACTTGTATTCTACTTGTATTCTACTTGTATTCTACTTGTATTCTACTTATATTCTACTTATATTCTACTTGTATTCTACTTGTATTCTAAGTGTATTCTACGTGTATTCTACTTGTATTCTACTTGTATTCTACTTGTATTCTACGTGTATTCTAAGTGTATTCTACTTGTATTCTACTTGTATTCTACTCCCACTTTTATCACCAATTGTATTCAGACACTTATAACTCACTTATGCCTTCTCATTTGTAATATAATTTATTTTTACTTTACTGTATAACGCAAGGGTAGGGCAGCAAGATGGCGACTTTCGGAAGTATATTTGGTTACGCCCTACCTAGGATTGGAACCCTGGTCGTTGCCTCACATACACAGGAGGCCGTCATCGCCGGATATGACCTCACCCGCTGATTTCAATAACAATGGCGAAAATGTTGGGCGCCGGAGACATTTAGTGGAATATTGCGTAGGGGAGAGGGGTGCGGAGGGAGAAGAGGGGGTAGGGGAGGATAGGGGAGAGAGAGAGAGAGAAAGGGGGGGGGGGTACTCGAAGGTCCAAAGCCATACGGGAATGCATTGCAAATATATATCACATAAATACCTGTAATTATACGTGGAAAGATACACATACACACTCACACACTCACACACACACGTACATACATATACACATATTACACACACAGAGACAGACAGGAGACAAACGGCAGAGTGGTAATAATAATAACACAGGAGGGGATGTCTGAGACCGGTCGTGATGGTTATATACTGCACTCTAACTGGGGGGCCGGGCTCAGTGTACCCTTGGGCTCATGAATCTTCTCGTTCTCGTTCTCTCTCTCGTTTTCTCTCTCTCTCTCTCTCTCTCTCTCTCTCTCTCTCTCTCTCTCTCTCGAACCTGTTCTCACTAAAGAAGAGGAGATTGAGGGGTCAGCTTATTGAGTGCTTTAAGATAAAAGGCTTCGACAAAGTCGATGTAAAGGCACTATTCACATTAAACAATACTAATCAAACTCGCGGAAATGGAATGAAATTAAAAACCAAAAAGGTAAACCTAGATGTCACAAAGAGTTTCTTCACCTACAGTGTGGCGACAGAGTGAATAAACTACCAGCGAGAGTGGTGGAGAGCGACACAATAAACGCTTTCAAGGAAGGCTTGACCTCTATCTAGAGAGGGCTGGGGTGATATGAGAGAAAAAAAAAAAAAAAAAAAAAAAAAAAAGTTTGTAAGGCCGGACTGCCTATTAGGGACCCCGAGGTCTGTGTGGTCTGTGTATCTATGTGGCTCTCCTTCTCTCTCTTAAGTCTGTCTCTCTCTCTCTTTCTCCCTCTCTCTCTCTTACTCCCTCTCTCTCTTACTCTCTCTCTCTCTCTTACTGTCTGTCTGTCTGTCTGTCTCTCGCTCTTCTCCATTCTAATTAAACTTAACAATGGTCCTATCCACACCGCCAGTTCACGAAAAGCCCGTTCACATATTTATTTCACGTTTTCTATACCATTCGTAACCCGGTATAAAAATTGATTGGAGGAGAGCATAATATGCGTTAGTTAATTAAGGTGAGGCTGATGGACTGTTGATCGAGGTTGAGGGGAGATGGGTCGTTTTTCTGGTCCCCTTTCTCCCTCGTGTTAAGCCCCATTTGTTTTGAGATTATAAGACGTTTGGCCCATTAGTTTGGCGATTTTAACACTTTTCGCCCCATTTCGTTGTAAATTTAAGACCTTCGTGTCATTTAGGTGTCGATTATTTCCTGGCGAGCGATAGTGAGCCTGAAATGTTAAGAGGAACCGGCCTTCGGCCGGTAAATCTTTCTACCGAAAACTGTACAAATTTATCTTGAAGGGGGGTCTAGTTTTTTTTCTTCTAAGCTTGATAGAAGTCTAACGAGAAAACTAAGAAATAAGGGAATAAATTAATTAATAGAAAAAAAGGTCCTTAATGGTTGACTGTTCCATATCTCTGTTTTTAACACACACACACACACACACACAGCCCGTACCCTAGTGGTAGAGCTCTCGTCTCACACACGAGGGGCCGGGGGTTCAATCCCCGGCCGGGCGGAGACAAATTGGGCTTGTCTCCTTTCATGTGTTAGCCTCAGTTCACCTAGCTGTAAATAGGTACCTGGAATAAGTGGACGACGTTGTGACGTCCCATCTGGGGTTGGCAAAAATGGTACAAGGCGAGATGGGTATCATATGGTTCACCTAAGCTGATGGCTACCTAAGCCTTCGGGCGAAACGGTACCGTCTATAGTGAGAATGGTACCATACAGATCCACCCTAAGCCTTCGTTTCCGATGTCCCCAATTGGCTAAAAATACAGACTACACACACATCCACAGCCATTCCAACGATACATATAACACCTACACATATAGGAGGCGGGAAATAACGAGCATGCTCACTCCCGCAATACAACTAGAGTAAGTACACCAATCTGTACCGTATTGTTTCCAAATGTACGAGCAAATTAATATCTTACTCTTGTTAACAAAATATCACACGATTTTCCCGATCATTCGAATTTCCTACCATTTTCTGTTGCAATTTGTCTATGGGATACAATTAAACATAGAAAACTGATACACCAATCGAGTATAGTCTATCGATTCTATAATATTTGTTCATTAGTTTATAGTGGCATATTATGTATCTACACTCTCTCTCTCTCTCTCTCTCTCTCTCTCTCTCTCTCTCTCCGGGCCCACCACCACCACTCTCATCATCTGTCAGAGGCTCCATGATTTAC
>JBAKBP010030820.1:0-25208 GCA_037953745.1 Lithodes maja | reverse complement strand
CCATATTTTTGTTTGTTTTCTTGTTTTCAGGAGGGACGTTGATGTTGCAGAGAGAGAGAGAGTGATATGTAGAGAGAATGTAAAAGACAGTAAAAAAACAGCAGTGAAGGGTTGACAGTCTGGAATGCTAAAGTAAAAGGGAGAGGAGGGTGGCGTTGATCTGGCAAAAGATATATACAGTATATATATATATAATATATATATATATATATATATATATATATATATATATATATATATATATATATTATGTGAGTGTGTGTGTGTAGAGGGAGAGAGAGAGAGGGAGTGAGATATGATAGAGATCTATAAACAGATATACATACAATAACTACATCATACAGACTGGCAAATAAAGACCGACAGATTCACCGGTTACAACAATAAATACACCCACAGGTATATATCCCAATCCCTCGCATGTGATTCTATAATTGCTGGCGTCAATATATCATGCCCAAATGCATAACAAGTGAGTGGATGAGCGTATATGTAAATCACAGAGCATTTGTTAGTCAGTGTGTCAGCTACTCTCTGGACCCACTGAAATGTGTGTCAGTCTTGTGTGCGTTTTTTTTTTTTTTTTTTTTTTTTAGCTTTGGGCATTTCAAGTTTATTGCCCGATCTTTGTTTGTAGGCTTTCGGGTGTATGTGTTTTATGGGTGTGTCCGTGTCTTTGTTTTATATGTGCGTGTCTGTTTGTGTGTGTTTGACTGGTAGTGTGTGGGTATGTTTCTGTGATCGTGTGTGACTGTGTGTGTGCTTGTGTGCGGGACTGTGTGTGTGCTTGTGTGCGGGTCTGTGTTTGTGATGTGTGCGTAATTGTTCACTAAAATATGAAAACTTGCATCCATCGATATACATACACATACATGTGTATAATTGTGCTTTAATGCTCATTATACTTAAGTATTCTGCAGTTTATACCGACAGCGCTGTGCCTATCCTCAATAATGTAATATATGCAAATAGTATGCAAATAGCATAGCTCATTAGAGGGTACGTTCAAATAATGATACAGTAAAAGTGATATGTGGAGAAATAATGTGTATATAGAGGTTTAATTAAGTATCAAAATAATATGGACCAATCAGTCAAACATTTAGACCCCACTATACCATGTTCCCAATACGTAGGCCTGAAATCATAAACCTCAACCTCTATAACGGCTACAGCAATGGGCTGTAAATTTCCACACCTATTCCCTAGCTGACCCTTCCCAAATGGTAGAAATATTAGCTGGATTGCTCTAGTCGTTTGCGAGTTATAGAGGTTACCTCTTTCACTGTGGGAACCGTACAGGTACGTCCTGGCATTTTCCTGCAATTTAAAGCCCATTAAAGCCTGTGTAGATGAGTGCGAGTTAGCAGGAGAGTGGTAGGTCCCCGTCCACTCTCCGCACGTCTGCCGCGGCACTGAGACTCTCATCCCATGTCTTGTAAGATATATAATTCAGTGTTGCCAAAGACAAATGTAGCGCGACATTGCTAATTATTAGCGAATATTGCCGATATTTGTAGTAAGTTGCAGGTGAACCCCACGCACTACACAGTTCATTTGTGTGTAATTTGAAAGCGCTTTTCTACCAGTTTTTTGCTGCAAAGATTTAATTTAATTCAGGCGCACTTGCTTAAGCAATCAAGAGTGCCTGAATGAGCCCTATTATAGCGAAAATATGCCTGCATTGATAGGGTTCTTGTTCAAGAGTTTTGACCAACTTACTTGGAAGAGGGTATAGTAACTAGAAACTGTTTTTAATAATTCGTATGCTGCGAGAGATCTACTGTATAATATCCTTCAATATTAAAACGGGGTAGGAGAACCAGGACTCCAAGGGACCTTTACTTGGGAAGATGTAGAAGATAATGAGTTGCCCAGGTTTAACCCTTAGAAGATTATGACACATTTGGACAGTTTATTCTGGCCATAATTAGACGATTTTAGACAATATAGGAAGGATCTGTGGGCCTTATAAGGGTAAAGACTATCTCAATTAACCCTCTGGCCTCCATGGACATACCCTTCCTAATCTGAATAAAGTCGTATAATAATAGCCATAACACAGAAAGTAAATGATTAGTCGGGTCTTGAAAAGGGCTAACTACCAGAATACAGGTGCTAGAACACCTGACCCATGGCAATTGACCCCCGGATAACTCCCCCCCCCCCCCCCCCACCAACATTAAATAAAATAACCATGATTTGTGTTGTGCCTACTTTTTTCAGGGAGGTACAAGATCCTGAGTTCGCCCATTGCAAGAACATATACACTCAATCAATATATACAATTGGAATACAAATAACAAAAGTCAATTAAATAGTTTTGTTCACTGCACTACGACTACTACATAAGGGTCTCAGTATGATATGAAGTTAGGTGCTATTGTTAGAGTTCTTAAAGTCTCTTAATTTACACCATAATCACACTCACCTATACATAAACAGACACAATACACGCTACGCTTACTCAGCAGTGATGCTGCTAGTACAACTTTTCCCTAAATTTCGGTAACAATGCCAGTCATGATGACTAAATCACTTTACTCTCTATACCCTCCAATTGCAGTAATGCTGCGATTCAATCAAGTCCTTAGCAATATCAGAACACACTACTCAAATCCCGTGGTTATACGATTACAATGCAATTTGCGTCGCTAATGGTATACACGTAACACAGAGAGAAGTTATACTCATATGGACGAATATGTCTAACTTCAATTTACGGATACCTGTAAGCATACACAACAGAATCAATCTGCAGGCCTCCGACTCACGCAGCGTCCAATCTTCGTGATTAAAGGCTGGGAAGGGGAATGCGGAGATATTTGGGAGGGGGGGGGGGTACTTGGGGGACTTGGGGAGTGAAGATCTATCAAATCTTTGTCGATGGGAGTGCTCGGTACACAACGAGTGGTTGTAGGAGGCTGCCTAAGATGTCCTGGTGTTTCTTGGAGGCTGGCTCCTTCCACGTCTTTGGTCGTGTCCCCAGTGCTGTGCTGGACCTCTTTGTGTGAGCCGGGGAGCGCCTCTACCTTGATGTCCATAAGGGCGGGATCTTGCTTCTCATATGCCTGTGCGTCGGATTCTCTATTTAATTTATTGAGGCCCCAACAATTTGGATGCATATGAGTTAATAAGTACAATTATGGAAAACTGAATATATGGTAATGCATATTACTCTGTCTCATGAAATTAGCTAACCGAATTTTGTTTGGCTAAGCTAACCGCACCTAGCTTAGCTTAACCTTCTCTATCCTATATTATCATACCATTTCCTTGCCTAACCTATCCGTTCTTAACTTAATCGATGCAAACCAAACTTTACCAAACCTAGTTTACATTTGTCTTAACGGTGTATGCTATCTAACCCTAACTAAATATATATTATAGGCTACTAGGATATCGTATTTATTACCTATTTGCATGAGGGAGACAAAAGGCGAAGCTGCCTGTAACAATTGTTACGACTGGGGTTCAAATATATCAGGGCTCTTATTCATTGGACTAGTAATGGCATAAATGTTACAACGGAAAGCGCTAGCTCCAACCTCTGAAGTATATTCCCAGTGAACAAAGAACACAAATACTCTACAGAGTTCTATATGCAATAATAGGCTATCAAACTCTCAATAAATGTGCGTCTACTCTAGGCTTAATGTTATGTGAAAACAGCCTATTACTACCTATAACCGAAGGTGCTTGGTTATGGTATACAAAGTAAGGTGGTAAGAGAAGTTACAGCTTACGTTACTTTAATCAATAAATGTCAGGCACTCCTGCATGAAAGAAAGTGCACTAAAGTCCTTCAACACTAACAAGGAATCTTCTTTAAATGTTAGATGTTATAAAGATGCTCGTATCGGAAATGGAACCCAAAAAGGCAGGCAGTGGAACAATGCTCGTGCAGGCTATGCACACAAAAAGGCAGAATATATAATGCCGTCGGAGCCAAGAATATCCTAAACACTACAACACTAATAATAATCGCCACGATGCAGTATTCCTATCAACAAAAAGAGCCTAAGTCGTTTGTGTCTCAATACATCAAACTAGGCTGCGAAATGTTTGTGTAATCATAAATGGGTATGCATAAAAAGAGTAATTAGGTTAATATAGTTAATGTCTACTGTGACTGATAAAGTCTAGCTAGAGTCAATGATACGAGATACTGGTGCGCATGGCATGCTGCATATCTCAAGTCTGTGCGTCAAATATTACGTTATAATGAAGGGTAGCTCTCTTGAGAAACCTTAATACCGAAGTATTAAGCGTTCTCCTGGCGTACCTCAAAGACAAACAATCGAGACTAGAACAGTGCAGAATGGTATAGGCAAAAAGCCCTCATTCGTGCATGCTCTACTCTCAATGGCACACAGACTAGAATTTACTCAATCAACTCCAGTTCTCAGGTATGTCGTGCCGCTTTTAACTAAAGCCAGCACTCATAGGAAACAATACCTATTATATCAGACTCCCAGTCTAGCATTATCTAATCCAGCAGAACACTAATAATTATAGGAAGCGGCAATATGAAAGCCAACCAATGCTTCGTGATCCACTTATCTTAACAACTAACATACACAGGTTATATCAGACCTTAACACACAATACAACTGGCCAGCATGAAGCTGATTTTGCAGAGTTAACCAGAGGGGATATAATGTTAATAAAGGTGGTGAAAGATATAGAAAATGAGAGAGATAGGCAGAGGAAAAGATTCTCAGGTACGGAGCGGGAATAGATAGCAAGGGAAAAAAGATGGGTGTGGTCTAGAAACCAGATCTGAGGGAGAGAGTGGCGAGGAACCAGTATATATACTCGCACTAGCTCGAGCCGCGTGGGAAAACAGCGGTTACGAGTCAACTGACCACTAACAAAGCTCACAGCTTGGTAAGGACCTCCCTCCACCAACCCCCGCGAGGCAGCCAGCCGTGACGTCATCGAGCGGGACAAAAAACACTGCGCGTCCCCTCTCACTCTGTTCTACTCCCTCTCTCTCTCCCAGATCCTATCATTACTAGTTAATGACAAAACATATACTTTACAATTAAATATATAAAGCCTTGACATTGGGCGAAAACAAAGAGCCTTTCTGGACTGCCCATGACACGAGCTTTCATATGAAATAAAGCACACTCTAATACATAAACTGTAGCCCCATCCACTGCCCTGGCGATCCTAGCGAGTCACTGTAGGACAAGCCATGCAGTTCTAACGGAGTGGTCAACGTCACCCCCCCCCCCCAAGATTTTTCTCAGAGGCCCCAAGGCTCACAAAAATCTGATGGTTAGAACCCATGCTATATCTCCACTTCCCATCACCCAGCGGCAGTAAAATATCTGGCACAGTTCTTCAACAAAACATTTTTTCAAAATTATAACCCTCTCCAACACAATAGTCAAATTATATGTAGTTATGCTCCTCAAGGGCGAGCTTCTCTAGCCCAGCATTCTGAGAGGAGTGCAACTCAGAATTACTGCTATAACATACTGAAAAAAATTCAACTATCAAAGAAAGTTTTTTATTTGATTTTTATGTTTTTTAATTTGTTTATTTCGGCTGCACTATAGGGGCAAGCCTAGTTTTTTCTTCTATACCAAACGCTCAACTCCTGCTTTACGACCCAATACGCTGGGCTACAACCGCGAGCCAACAAGCACCAAGCGCAAAATACTATTCAAACTAAAGCAGGAGGCTACCCGTGTGTCAATCTACCCAGGATCATATACCCTTGAACGACCATCTGCAACCACGTTGTCACAACCGGCAATATGGCGTATGTCCAGGTTATATATCAATAACCTTAGTGACCACCTGGTCAGCCTCATATTCCGATTGTGAAACTGGTCCAAGAACTTGAGAGGGTGATGATCTGGGTAAACTACAACGACCGGACCATAGGCTGGAACATAGACTTCGAAATGCCTCAGAGCAAGTACAACCGCCAGCAGCTCCTCCTCGACAACAGAGCAGCTCCCCTGGGCCGAATTGTACTTCTCCGAGCAGAAACTAACAGGATGCTCCAGCCCATCATCGTCCTTTTCCACAAGGACGGCACCAGCCCCCACACCACTAGCCTCCGTTGCTAGTTGGAAAGGTAGGCTAAAGTCAGGGGCCCTGAGGATCGGGTGAGTGCACAACAGGTGTTTTACTTCTCTAAACACCTTCTCACACTCAGGTGCCCAATTGAACTTCTTATCCTTCCAGTTATCCTCCACCTGAGCTTGACTGTCCCGTTCTCCTTCTCCACCTTGACTGCTAAACGTCATCACAGGCACAGTGAGAGGCTCAGGGGGGTGCCTCCCATACTCCTTCATGGGATTAACATGACATAACTGATTGCGCTTCCGTCTGTCTGGAGTGGCTACCAAGTAAACCAGGTCCGATAGCTCCTCCACCACCCTATAAGGACCAGTGTACTTCGCGGATAAGGGGTGACCTACAAGGGGCAGTAGAATCAACACCTCCTGACCCACGTGAAACTCCCTGAGTTCAACCTTGAGGTCGTACCTGTCCTTCATGAGGGCCTGAGAGCTGTCAAATTACGGCCAGCCAACTCCAGACTGCGCAACATCCGTTCTCGACTGTTGAGGACACACTTGAGCATAGAACAAGGTTTTTCTGCGCCCTCCCATACTTCTTCAACCATATGGAGAGGCCCTCTGACACGGTGTCCAAAGACGAGCTCATTAGGGCTGAATCCCAAACTTTCCCCAGGTACCTCCCACACAGCAAACAAAACCTGCGGGTAACCATACCGGGAAAAATACACTAGCAAGCTTCGGACCACCGTCTTCGCCGACCCATTTCTCATAGGGTACGCGTCAGGGTACCTTGTTGCCACACCTCCCAACTGTGCAACACTGTCCTCCTTCAACTCACATTCAAGACCACATTCAAGAACCTCCGGGTCTTCCAATTTCAACTTACGAATGTCCGAAGGAGCAAGCCTATCCAAGTGTTTGCGAAACAACTCATGCCCCCCTCCTACATTAAATTTGGCCTCCCGTTGCTCTCTCTCTGCGTACCGTTGCTGTCTCATCGTCTTTTTAAGCCCATCCTCTGCCTTTTCCACAACAGTTACTGGGTCTTCTTCAGACTCGATATTTGGTCCTAATAATGAGTCCCCGAGAATGTCCGCTGATACTAAACTCTCAACCGCATCAACTTTCAACCCCTTCTCGGTACCCTTCCTCCGCTGATCTAAAGATTGTTGACCAGAATATGACTCCCTGGATGCAGGATCTCCGGTGACAACACACGCCATAGGCTGCACCGGACACTTCTCAACCCACTCCTGCTCCTCCCTACTCACGTCGGCCGGCTTCTCGGCAACGACCAAGGGTGGAGCCTCAGAGGTAGGCCCCGCAAAGTCGTTGCCGAGAAGGAGGTCGACGCCCCCAACAGGTAACTTCTCCACAATTCCCACATCCAGGTCACGAGTCACACCATCAACTTCCACCTTCATTCTCACAAGCGGGTATGACCTTGTCGCATTAACTCCCTGAACCACAACCACCCGCGCCGTATTGACAGGTTTACCAGTGAAATTTCTCAACAGTGTTTGCGATGCCCCAGTGTCACGCAAAATTCTCACCTCATGTCTTCTACCCCCCCACTCCACACAACCGAGTCCCCTGTGGTCACTAAAGGCATCACGGACAGGGAATAAGCCTTCCGGATCCTTCTGCACTGGCAGTGTATTTACCTCGGAAGAAATGCCTCTAACAAACTCCGATGTCCTCTTGAACACTCCAATGCCGTGAGCAAAAGACACGGCTGCCGGAGGAGGTCGACTAGGGCACTCATTTGCCTTATGACCCTCCTGGTGGCAACTAAAACACATAAATTTCGGTTTCGGCTTATACTGTGATGTAAAAGGCCCCTGACTTTTCACATACGGTGTGGTGTAAGGTTTGGATTCAGTTTTAGTTTCATGGCTCTTCTGTCTAAATGTGTCATTGTTACGGGGAGGGGAAGGATAACGGTCCTTAGCACTTACATCGTACTTCTGTGAGGACCCGCAACCCCGAATCAACGACAGCCGTCGATCAGCCATTTCTGCTGCTTCGACTAGAGTTCTTGGGTTTTTCTCCTTCAAGTTCAAAGTTAGATCACCGCCCGTACTCTTAAAGAACTGCTCCAACATCATTAACTGCTTAATTTCATCAAATGTTGTGACCTTCTCAGATTGGAGCCAGTTTCCCATAGCATCGGACAAGTCCCGGGCGTGTTCCAAAAAGGTGCTATCTCTTCCCTTAGTTACACCCCGGAACTTCAAACGGTACGTTTCTGGTTGCAATTCGTAAGCCCTCAGGACAGCCTCCTTGAGATCCTCATACACAATACATGACTCCAAAGGTAACGCATCGTAGGCTTTAAGACCCTTGCCTATTAATCTAGAGGATACAAGTGCTGCCCATTTATTCTCTGGCCACTGGTGTTCCTGGCACTTCTTTTCAAAGCGTGTGAAAAATTCTGTTACACCACTCTCATCAAACACCGGAACCAGCTTCAATAAGTGCGAGAGAGATTGATCATGAGCGCGGTTACCAGCCCCAAGTCGCTGTCCCGTTGCCTCTACTCGCGACTTCTCTACGTCCATGTCGGCACAGTACCTAGTCGACTCTAAGTTAGCTTGGATTTTTGCTAGCTCTATGTGCTGCTGACTGATAGTTTTTCTCTCTTCTATCTTGGCTCTCTCATCTATCTTGGCTAATTCTATTTGCTGCTGATGCTGAAGCTTAGCCAATTCGAGCTTAAACAATAATTCTGGAGATAACCCTTGAGGAGGTGAAGGTGCTACAATGTTTGAAATTACCGGTGGTCCCCCCAGGGGCAACCCACCCTGCCAGTCACCACCCAACTGCGGAAGCGTACCCGGGGTCGGCAAACTACTGGGATGGCTGGGAGTCGAGTGTAGGGGAAGCATGGCCTCTGAGCACTCAACCTATCTCGCTCACCAGTCACCCTGCCCAGTATACACGTTATCAAGTTATCCCTGGTCATGTTGCTAGTAACCGCATGACCGATAGCTGTGGCCAGGCATTGAAGACCGTACCGCTCCATACCCTCCAACCGCTCGGCAGTAACAGGCCATTGCAAAAATATCCTAGCATCCTCCTCACAGTTCACCTGATTAACCATATCATCATACTGCTGTTCCTCAGTTTCGACATTACGTACTGTGTCTCCATTCTCCTCTGATCCGGTATAAGACATGATGCTCACAAAAATTTCCCACCTCAATATTCAGAAAAGAAATACCCCAAACTCTTATACCTCAATATACACACAAAAATTCTCGGAAATACTCAAGGGCTATACTATGTTGCAAAAAAAAAATTATTCTTGCTGATCCCCGCAAAATGTTCCCCAAAACAACAAATGTTCCCTGCTAATAAATGTAGGTTCACCAAATCCTAGGTAAGGTCGCCATTTGTTACGACTGGGGTTCAAATATATCAGGGCTCTTATTCATTGGACTAGTAATGGCATAAATGTTACAACGGAAAGCGCTAGCTCCAACCTCTGAAGTATATTCCCAGTGAACAAAGAACACAAATACTCTACAGAGTTCTATATGCAATAATAGGCTATCAAACTCTCAATAAATGTGCGTCTACTCTAGGCTTAATGTTATGTGAAAACAGCCTATTACTACCTATAACCGAAGGTGCTTGGTTATGGTATACAAAGTAAGGTGGTAAGAGAAGTTACAGCTTACGTTACTTTAATCAATAAATGTCAGGCACTCCTGCATGAAAGAAAGTGCACTAAAGTCCTTCAACACTAACAAGGAATCTTCTTTAAATGTTAGATGTTATAAAGATGCTCGTATCGGAAATGGAACCCAAAAAGGCAGGCAGTGGAACAATGCTCGTGCAGGCTATGCACACAAAAAGGCAGAATATATAATGCCGTCGGAGCCAAGAATATCCTAATCACTACAACACTAATAATAATCGCCACGATGCAGTATTCCTATCAACAAAAAGAGCCTAAGTCGTTTGTGTCTCAATACATCAAACTAGGCTGCGAAATGTTTGTGTAATCATAAATGGGTATGCATAAAAAGAGTAATTAGGTTAATGTAGTTAATGTCTACTGTGACTGATAAAGTCTAGCTAGAGTCAATGATACGAGATACTGGTGCGCATGGCATGCTGCATAGCCTAGTGCAAATCTCAAGTCTGTGCGTCAAATATTACGTTATAATGAAGGGTAGCTCTCTTGAGAAACCTTAATACCGAAGTATTAAGCGTTCTCCTGGCGTACCTCAAAGACAAACAATCGAGACTAGAACAGTGCAGAATGGTATAGGCAAAAAGCCCTCATTCGTGCATGCTCTACTCTCAATGGCACACAGACTAGAATTTACTCAATCAACTCCAGTTCTCAGGTATGTCGTGCCGCTTTTAACTAAAGCCAGTACTCATAGGAAACAATACCTATTATATCAGACTCCCAGTCTAGCATTATCTAATCCAGCAGAACACTAATAATTATAGGAAGCGGCAATATATGCTTCGTGATCCACTTATCTTAACAACTAACATACACAGGTTATATCAGACCTTAACACACAATACAACTGGCCAGCATGAAGCTGATTTTGCAGAGTTAACCAGAGGGGATATAATGTTAATAAAGGTGGTGAAAGATATAGAAAATGAGAGAGATAGGCAGAGGAAAAGATTCTCAGGTACGGAGCGGGAATAGATAGCAAGGGAAAAAAGATGGGTGTGTTCTAGAAACCAGATCTGAGGGAGAGAGTGGCGAGGAACCAGTATATATACTCGCACTAGCTCGAGCCGCGTGGGAAAACAGCGGTTACGAGTCAACTGACCACTAACAAAGCTCACAGCTTGGTAAGGACCTCCCTCCACCAACCCCCTCGAGGCAGCCAGCCGTGACGTCATCGAGCGGGACAAAAAACACTGCGCGCCCCCTCTCACTCTGTTCTACTCCCTCTCTCTCTCCCAGATCCTATCATTACTAGTTAATGACAAAACATATACTTTACAATTAAATATAAAAAGCCTTGACATGGGCGAAAACAAAGAGCCTTTCTGGACTGCCCATGACACGAGCTTTCATATGAAATAAAGCACACTCTAATACATAAACTGTAGCCCCATCCACTGCCCTGGCGATCCTAGCGAGTCACTGTAGGACAAGCCATGCGGTTCTAACGGAGTGGTCAACGTCACACAATTGTCTCCCCCAATGTTGAAAGAGTGACAGAGCCAAATTAAGAGCGGTTGGTGGTCATATTATTTTTTGTTTTTTGTGAATTTAAAGGAAGTGTGCTGTGCTTGTTTAGTGTAATGATATAAATATGAGGAGGTATTTGTGAGAACTAGCTGAATTACTATCTGTGCTGGTGAGGCACAAACAGAAACAGTGAGGAAGGCTAGACAAATGAAACAGGGGTTCTAGCAGCTCCTTATCAAATACCTATGAGGCGTCCCCTGGTTATTGCCCTGCTTGAATGGTGTTTACAATCTCCCCTATACTTAGCAAAAATAACATAACCGAACCTGACCGTATGTAAACCCTAATAAAATGTATATAACCCTTTGATGGATTGCAGTTGTACTAGGGGGTAGTTGTTCGGAGGGATGTGGGGGGGGGGGGGGGGGGCTATTCCGGCAATTTACGGTGAGCAACTTGAAAAAAAAATAGGTGTTTCTTTTGCAATGTTATAAGCAGCGGATTGATGGTAGATTATGTAGGGTGAATGTATACCAAATATACATTTTGAGGCCGTCACACCCGAAAATGCTGACAAATATTGCCAGTTTTAGAAAATATGGAGAGAGGTGAGTCTATGAGAGGCACCTCCTTTACGTAGGGCACGTGGTACCCGTCTTGCAACTCAATCCCACCCCTACTCTGTGCAACTCTCCAACCCAAGAGTGAAACGTTACTCTCAAACTTTCTTCTACTCAACATCTGAGCTCTGGAACACTCTCCCAGAATCAGTCTTTCCCTCTTCCTATGACTTAAATTGCTTCAAACTCCGTGTGTCCAGGCATTTTGGCTCGAACGTCCCTTGATTTTGGCCGTGTCACTCTTTCAACTATGGGGGAGGCACTCGCTATAGGCAGTTATGCCTTTTGCCTCCCTCAATCACATAGAAAAAAAAAAAAAAAAAAAAAAAAAAAGGTGGCGCTCTCTGAACACGGCTTATAAGCCAAAATCGAACGTCACAAACTTCATCCCAGATTCCAATTTACTGTTGGGTGAACAGAGGCATTGGGAATAAGTTGTGAAAGTTTATTAAGACTATGGAACCCAATTCGATATTCTGACCACCTCTACCCCAAGAGTAAACCAATTTTACTCAACAAGTAAGCTTTGGAACTCTCTCCCTCAATCTGTCTTTCCTTAATTATATCAGTTAAACTGCTTCAAGCTGCGTGTGTCCAGTAATTTTTACTCTAACGTACCTTGATTTTGGCCCTCTGTCACTCTTTCAATTTTGGTAAGACACTTGTTATAGACAGCTTTGCCTTTTGTCTCCTTCATTCACTTAGGAAAATAAATGCATACACATAAATGGATCAAAACGGCCACATTTCGAAATTGGAATAACCAGAACGGCCACATTCTCCTAATCTGACATTACGGGAGATGGACCGTTTTTCTGGTTTCTTTTCTCCCCCATGCATATCCCCATTAGTTTTGAGATTTTAAGACGTTTGCCCCATTAGTTTGTCGATTTTAAGACCTTTCGCCTCATTTATTTGTCAATATTAAGATCTTTAGTGCCCTTTAGGTGTGGATTTGCTTTCCTGGCCACCTATAGCGAGCCTGTAATTGTGCGGGAACCGCGGCCTTCGGCCGTGAATTTTTTATATCGAAAGATATACAAATTTATCTCGAAGAGGGAACTAATGGATGTTTTTTTTAAATTTGATGGAGGTCTTGGGAGGAAACAAAAAAATAATAAATATATGACAAAATCAATCCGAAAATATACCCTTCCCCCTTAACACAACCTATGACTACTATAGCAAAACCTAAGTTAACCTAAATTAACTTAACCTAACTACGTTTAACTTAATGTAATTCAACCCGAAGCTGTTTAAAATTATTGGTGTTGTGTTGTGGCCGTTTGTGTCCTGGCTGTTAGGGTAGTGGCCGTTTGGGTTGTGGCCGTTTAGGTTGTGGCCGTATAGGAGTGTGGCAGTTTTAAGGGGAGATGGGTCGTTTTCCTGGTCCCTCGTCTCTCGCATGCTTAGCCCCATTACTTTTCAAATGTTATGATGTTTTCCCTATTAGTTTGTCGATTTTATGACATTTCGCCCAATTTTATTGTCAACATTAAGACCTTTCGAGCTATTTAGGTGTCGATTTGTTTTCCTTGCGAACGATAGTGAGCCTGTAATTTTTGGAAGAACCGGCCTTCGGCCAGAAAATTCTTCTAATTTTTCTACCGAAAAATTTACAAATTAATCTAGACTGGGGATCTAATGGATGTTTGTTTTAAGTTTGATGGAGGTCTAGGGAGGAAAATGAGAAAATAATAAATATAGGAAATAATCGACCAAAAAATATACCCTTCCTCCAATAAGTGCGCCGTGCTGCCCACAACCACATCATTATACATTCTATCAACAAAGCCTGACTAACCGACTGTAAATATATTGCCATGCATATTAATAAGCGTACGGGAGTGCCTATATCAAATTCCCCATGGTAATACGGTAATGAAATCCCCCCTCTCTCTCTCTCTCTCTCTCTCTCTTCTACACACACGCACACACACACATACTGTGCATACACTCATACACGCACACACTTAAACACACACATACACATTGACATATATCTAAGCATCCTACAAATACGAAATTAAAGGAATCCACAAACATCCAGACCTACAGCTAAGGCAGGCGTATTACAAACATGGCAAAGTGAATTATAAGAGAGAGAGAGGGAGAGAGAGAGCGCGAGAGCGAGAGAGAGAGCTAGAGAGATGCTCTCAGCTTTAGTGTGGCCTGGACTGCACTTACCGTGCCGCGTCTCTCTCTTTCTCTCTCTATAATATATATATATATATATATATATATATATATATATATATATACAGTATATATATATATATATATATATATATATATATATACAGTACATACATAGTTTGAGTCCGGCTGGGAGTATATATATATTTCGTAGCACACGTGTATTTGTTATATATACTTGATATATACTGTATATTATGTATTATTTTTATTTTATTTAGTTTGCTCCCGAGACTTCTATCCAGCATTACAAAAATACCTCCAAAACCCCCTTTCGAATTTTAGGATCGCTATTGCTCGCCAGGAAACAATCAACACCTCAATGGCACAAAAGTTTTGTTTTATAGTGGAAAATAAATGTCAAAAGGTCAATTAGGCCTAATCATCCGAGTACTGGGGCGAACGATTTAATATTTCATAACAAATGTTGCTAATCTTGAGGGAGAAGGGATTCCAGAAAAACGAGACATCCCCTCAAAGTATTGTAGTGTGAAAATGACAACAGTAAGTGACTAATTAAAACACACACACGCACACACACACACACACACACATATATATATATATTCCAGTTACACAAACACATTAGCAATGGTTCAATGATAGTTGCAACTTTGAATCATACGCAAACATAGCAGCATACATTACACACATAAACATACACATACACTCACACGTACACACCATCTCTCTCTCTCTCTCTCTCTCTCTCTCTCTCTCTCTCTCTCTCTCTCTCAATGTACAACCTTATGTGTTTTCATCGCATCATCTTTTCTTGTGTTACCCTCGAGTGAATTGTGCCAAGGCCATGCACATTTTTGAGAACAATGATGAAGTGACAGTTATTGTGGAAGAATAAGGAACCAGGACAGCGAACACACTACACATTATCAAGGGCATCATTGAATTAGAGTAAGAGTAAATAATGACAATAATACTTCACTAAACAATAACAGAGGCTCAAGTATCGGATAGAAAAAAATGTACAGTCAGTCATAATAATCCTGGACCTCCCTATGTTTTTCTTCATGTAAACACAACCATGTGGATTGATTTTTGTATGGAACATGAATTTCATCAATATATATATACTTTTTGCAATTGATACATACACAATTACATCCGCAAATGCATTTCTAGAGATATACTTGCGTAATTTAAACTAGGAGAGGTACACTTGATCCCAGCTGTGTTCTGTCCAGCTTTCTAACCCAAGAGTGGACCAATTTGACCAGTCTGCTTTCTACTCAACATGTAATATCTGGAATTTTCCCCTTAAATATGTTTTCTCCCATCGTATGACTTAAATTGCTTCAAGCTCCTAATTGTGTCCAGACATTTTGACTCTAACGTAGCTGGAATTGGGCTCCCTGTCGCTGTTTAGATTTTTTGGGGGGACACTTGTTACAGGCAGCTTTGCTTTTACTCTCCTTTATACACACAACAAAAAGGACGATTTTATTAGATTAGTAAGGATATCTGGAGGCTAGGTTGTTAATTGAGATAGTTTATGCCCCATTCTATTCCCAGAGCTCCTTTCTAAACTCAATAACTGTCTAATAATAGCCAACATGAAAGGGAAATTGGCGTCTGTTAATTTGGTACTGACGTAATAGATTTTGTGTCGAACTTGCTGAATATATTGCAGGAGGATTAAATATGATTGCTACTCTGACATGTAGAACATTATTTTTAACACTTTTGACATGCACATTAGAAAATTAATATCCGTTTATTTATTTCATTAAAATTATGCATTATTACGTTCTCTTTTGGCTAAAGTTATATTAGTTTATGCTTATTAAGGAGGACCTGTGGGTATAAAAATTGATTTTCTACTAACTGAAATTAACCCACGACTCCCTACAAGTACTTTCTAAGTTGAATAATATCATCTACTGATTTCTATAATAATATAAGGACGATACTCGTTACTGTGTACTGAAAGGGTTAATACAATCACAATTATAAACCAATATTTATCAATAATAACTAATAATAACAAACTTGGAAAGACTGTGGTGTGTGTTAAGCCGGTGTCACACAAGATAATCTTCCGTCAATTTTTACGAGCAATTATATTCCGTTTTTGTATGAGCAATTGTAGTCTGGCAGCTTGACAATCTAAGCGGTATCAAAACAAAGTCACCCAGTATAATCTACCTTCAGTCTAGTTTCCGATGTCAATGTAGTAGTACGAGAAAAAACTACCAGAAAAAACTTGCTCATAGAAAATTGCCGGATAAAACGCTCGTGTGACAGCGGCTTTAGTTTACTCTATCAGCCGTGGGATAGAATGATAAAGTTAATTCACCCTATCTTTCATATATATCCTTTGAATATAATCGTCTCACGGTAGCCAACTGTAGCTACCTGCAGACTCTTATTAGCCGCAGGATTGAATGAGAAAGTTAGTTCACCTTATCCTTCTTAACCCGTTCAGTACCAGTGCCGTCCTGTTAACTTTATTCTGGCTACTATTAGACGATTATATTCAGTTTAAAAGGGGACTCCAGCAATTACCAGGCTTCGAACTCTCACCTGTAACCCTTTTGACTAACACATATATCCTTCTTAGACTGCACATACACGCCTAAATATAGCTAGAATATAATTACAAATACGTCGCTGATACAGAAGGGGTTAACTTTCCTTTGAATGTAATCGTCTCATGGTAGCCAACAACCCTTCCAGTACGGGTGATGTATTCAATTACTAAGATCAATATCGTTAAGGGGAGATTTCCACCTGGACGATTTTTTTCTGAACCCCTTTCTCCCTCATGTTTAGCCCCATTGCTTGTGAGATTTAAAGACGCTTGCCCCATTAGTTTGGCGATTTTAAGAACCCTCGCCCCATTTCTGTCAATTTTAAGACCATTCGTGCCATTTAGGTGTCTATTTTTTCCTGGCGAGCGATAGCGAGCCTGTAATTTAAGGGTAACCGGCCTTTGGCCGGGATATTTTTCTACCGAAAAATGTACAAATTTATCTTGAAATGGGGTCAAGGGGGAGTAATTTTAAGCTTGATGGAAGTCTAGGGAGTCAACCAAAAACCTCCCCTTAAGGCAGAGTATTACCGGTCTCTATTTTCCTCTTCAGTGGATGTAGACATGCACTAAATGAAACGGCGAAAAAATCCACCGGTCGAGAACCACTCCTACTACAGTTTATCAGTATTTCTGTCCCACCAACATTCTCTGTGCAACACATTGGCATACAGTCGAGAGCCATAATGCCAATGCACCCATTTGAATATGACGTATCACAAGCAAAAGGAATACGCTAATACAGTGATTTATGACAATCCAAATGCTTCAGTGTAAATCTTTAAACCCTTCTGTACCGATGAAATCTTTTTACTTTATTATGGCTACTATTAGACGATGTTATTCAGTTTTAAGAAGGCCTCCAGCAATTGACAGACTTCGAATTAACTCACTTAACCCTTTTTACGACCACGGATCCTTCTTAAACGGCACAAAATCGTCTAAATGTAGCTATAATAAAATTAAAAAGACGTCGCCAGTACAGAAGGGGTTAAAGGTTGAAAGTGTCAAATGGATGGCTTGTGTGTGTTACTGAAGTATTATAAGACTCTTTGATGAAGGTATCGGCGTAATTTTGCTTCCCCCTGTACCTGAAGTAATGATGAGCCAATGGTGTTCGAGGGTTCACAACACCATCCAGGGAGCGTGTTCAGTGCGTAGCTCTCTTAAGGGGGGTCATCGGCTTTGTTTATCTTTCTCTCCTTTTCTCTCTTTCTCTGGCTTGTATCCATTCGGCCCCATTCAGCCAACTGTTTTAAGACGTTTATCCCCATCCAGGTGTCGATTTCTTCCTGGCGAGCGATAGCGAACCAGCATTGTATCGAGCAATCCGGCTTCGCCGGAAACATTTTTCTATAAATAAATGTACAAATTTAGCTTGTTGCCAAAACAAAAATATATATATATGCTGGCTCGCTGCCGCTCGCCAGGAAAATATTGCCACCTGGATGGGGGTAAACGTCTTAAAACAGTAGGCTGAATGGGCCCGAATGGATACAAGCCAAAGAGAGGGAGAAAAAGAGAAAACAAAAAGCGAAGTGGGCTCCTTTAACATGTGAACAGTAGGAGGTCTAGCATGTTATTCCTGACTCTCTCTCTCTCTCTCTCTCTCTCTCTTTTATGCACAAACATTGATAACCTACCGGCATCAAGATATGTTATTCCATTATATTCTAAGCATGACCAATCACCTGAATAATAGCGGTCTTCCAAGATCTCCAAGCATGTCAGGAAACCTACGATGTATATCGGTATATTCTGAGGCACATAGCTCATAGTTGGTGCTGGCTACTCGAGACACTTTCGAGTGTCTCCCCCCAAAAAAACACTTTCGATTATCGCTGTCAATATACAAGGACGCGTTCCATATATCCTAGCTAACATTATAATATTTTCTGCAATAAATAAAATACCTCTGGGATTCAAAGAGGTCAAAACTAATTCAAGTATCCCTCTGACTCCCATAAATTTTTACTCAGCTGAATATAATCGTCTATAAATAGCCATAAAAACTGTTAAAACGTATCATAATCCTTGAGGGGTTAAACGAAATGTATCTATGTGCTCGGCCCTGTTTCAGAGCAGTGCCAGGGGATAAAGAAGGCACTGAAAATAGGCACTAAAAGTTCACGGATTTATTATTGCAGTTTTGTGTATGTAAGCTGATATATAAAAGGGTAATTATTTAGTATTTAATTCCTTCAATATATGGTGAGTGTTTTATATTTTGGCTACCATTAGACGATTTTATGTAGCTTAGGAAATAGGTCTAGCAATAAGAGGATTACACATCTAATCCATTGTCGCTTTGACCTCCACAAACTTGTTGTAAATTGGTTAAAATCATCTTTTGATAAATGAAATTAAATGGAAGATGGTGCGACGGTTTACCAGCAAGATAATAAGAACAATATATATATATATATATATTGTTACGTATCTTGATCCTCAAGTGGTTAACTTGATGAATCTAGATAGCACAGAGATATATATTAAGGTATCAGTCAGCTGAAGGCAAAACAAAAGTAAAATCTAATAAAATTATTTCCTGTTGTTGCTTCCTTTCCTTTTGGATCTTAGGACTTCGTATCCTTTATTGACTGATACTCTTTAATTATGAAAAATACTGAAACTAATTAAAGTCATGTAGTATTTATAAAGACTATTATTTAACCGAAGCTTAGTAGGCTATGGTTATGAACCGAATAAGTTATATCTAAAGGACTATTAATTCTATAAAAAGTCTTGAAAGATAAATATTAAAGTAAGAATATTTCAGTCTCTTACCCTATTTGAAATGAATAGATAGTTTTCTTATATGTCCTTTTATTTATATTTAATTTAATTATTCTTGGTTCTTGTCTTACGTTAATAGAATTATATTATTATTATCATCAGGAGTAATATCAAAGTCACATAAAAAGTTAGATATATATTTAATAATTAGTTAAATGTATTTCTTAACCACGTAACATTGGTTTGATTATGAGTAAATAAAGTTACAGGATCGTTTCATAGATTCGATTCAGGTCTCACTCAAATAATATGAAAAGCAAAATATAATATTTTGAAGCAAAAGAATTTTCTTCAGCTTAGGAAATCACTAGAAGTAATATTAACACAGCCATGTTAGTCTAAGGCGATATTACTAATATGAGACAATAGCATCACCGTACTAAGCACCGTTAAGCAATGTAAGCTTAATTCAAAGAAAATGAAAGAACTCGTAAGTATTAATATAAAACAATAGTATTACTTTCATCATAACCCAATTACTTAAAGAGTTGCTTTAGTCCACAAGTTAGTCAACTAAAATAGTTAAGTACACAATAATAGTAGCGTTAACGTTAATTCGCAATCAAATAGTTAAATACACAATAATAGTAGCGTTAACGTTAATTCGCAATCAAATAGTTAAACACATAATAGTAGCGTTCACGTTAATTCGCAATCAAATAGTTAAGTACACAATAATAGCGTTAACGTCCCAATCACATATCTCACTAACCAACAAAACGTAAGTGTTTACACCGAACACACTTAACACACACATATATAATCTGACGGACAGTCACAATCCCATTATAATACTTCACCCCGTCTTCCTCCAGCTGCAAGTTCACCTTCCCCAACTCCAAATGAGACTGATTTGAATGCCCACAACTCGGGTCTTATATACCAAACAATGATGGTGTAGGAACGAATCAGGAGGCGAGTGATGGTGCGCGCCCCTATCATAGCTCCTCGAGTTGCATAGCAGGTGCCTGGTCCAATCACAGCTCCCGGCGTCGATCATACGTCATAGCATCGTGGCATCGAGGTAGTTTGCAGAGTCCCCTATGACGCACGCAGGTGTGAAGGCTTGTTTGCAGGTATGCGGGAGAGGTAGTTTCCCCACTCGCTTCACCGTTTGGGTAGTTCGGCTCCTTCAACTCTAATTCTAACTGTTAAATTAACATACAGGGCTCCGTATGTCAGATATATTATATATATATTATATATATATAATTCTTTTGATAACAAGTAGTAAAAAATCAATCCCGATGACTGGATTAACATAAGAAAAACATCAATGGTTCACGGAGTTTTATTAGTCACTGTACACCAGGGTTATGAAGGTGTATTGCTTTTTATGCTGACTTTCAAGATTGGAGGATAAATCTTTGTGCATCTAGGACACGCACACAATATTGACATCATTTAAGTTTGGTCTATATGAGTTCGCAATTGTATTTATGTATTTTTTATTATTTGTATTATGGTCAGGGGCAGGGGGAGTGCTGGAGGGCCCTTGGTGATCCCTGGTCTCTGGGTCTTCTCCTGAGTGACCTAGATGTGTGTGAATTTGTGTTTTGTTTGTGTGTGTTCATTGTTTTTTGTTGTGTTGTGTTGTCCCAATTCGGGCTGTGTCTTGAGTCGGCCACCCCCAGATAAAAAGTAAAAAAGGGAATGGGCCTGAGTAAATACATACAGTACATAAATACATTATTTGTATTATATATTTTGCAGAGTATATACCTATTCCATGCCGACATCACAGTGGAGTGGTGCTACATTTAATATTAGCGAAAATTACATAATATTATCAAGGCTGTGTGTTCCAAATACATACCAATAATATATATATTAAGTTGGAAAAAATGCACAAGCATTTCGTCTTCTCATCATCTTCTCATTATATTTGTATTGTCTTTATTATTATTATTATTATTAATATATATATATATAATATATATATATATTTTTTTTTCTATGTGATTGAGGGAGGCAAAAGGCATAACTGCCTATAGCGAGTGCCTCCCCCATAGTTGAAAGAGTGACAGGGCCAAAATCAAGGGACGTTCGAGCCAAAATGCCTGGACACACGGAGTTTGAATCAATTTAAGTCATAGGAAGAGGGAAAGACTGATTCTGGGAGAGAGTTCCAGAGCTCAGCTGTTGAGTAGAAGAAAGTTTGAGAGTAACGTTTCACTCTTGGATTGGAGAGTTGCACAGAGTAGGGGTGGGATTGAGTTGCAAGACGGGTACCACGTGCCCTACGTAAAGGAGGTGGTATGCACTGGGATAGCTCTGAGGAACACTGATTATTATAGTAGCGATAGAATAGCGAGAGAGATGCAACATTGCGGCGGAGAGAGAGAGATTGCAGAGAGTTGGTGAGTGGACGGGAGTTAATGATTCGAAAGGCCTTCCTTTCAACTTTGTCTAGTGTTACGACCTGGCACTTGGGTACACAAGGGCTCTCAATCAGGACTCGAGTACGGCTCGCTGCCACAACGGAAACACACGATCCCAACCCCTGAGTACTGCCAGCCGAACAAAAAACACCAATACCCTCCAGAGTTCAATCTGCTATAACGGGGTATATAAGAACTCGGTACTAGTGTTCAACAACAGACTAATAAAGAGACAGGAATTATCTAGTCTGGTCAACAATCAAACAAAGAAGTAAGAAACAACAACACCAAAGAATAGTGTTGGCCGAAGCCGAAGTAATCCACCCTTGACTAAGAACTTAAGAAGTCCTCCACCCTCTACTTCGGATCGGCACTATTACGTTACGTTAATTAATAGTCCTTAAGCATCGAGCAAGGAATCTTCTGAAAAAGTTAGATGCTTCTCGGATGCTCGTAAGAAGTACGTATCGGATTTTGAACAGCAATTCAATAAGCAAAACACTGGCAATTAAATATTATTAAAGGTTTAAATTGGCATAAGAATAATTATAAGAATATGCAATAGTAAATGGCAAACATTAAAAAGAAGTACTCCGCAAATGCACCGTCAATAGCCTACTCGGATTGTGCTCGTGGGCCACTAATCACTAAAGTAGCCAAGCGTGCAACACATGAAATCAATAGTGCATAAACAATATCATACATAAGGAAAGCTTCAATACTATTCTGTATCTACTGATCGAGTAAAGTCTAGCTGGGATGTAGTAGGCTAGGAAACAATGGCTGAGCAGGCGGCTCGTAGCCTAGCGAAGTCCTTAAGGCTGTGCGGCCAAATTACGTTAATTGACAGGGTGCTCTCTTGAGAGATCCAGATCGCTAGTATCTGGTTCTCTCCTGGCGACCCTCTCAAAGTCAAAGCAAACGAGTTAGCACAGTGTTGGGTGGCAGAGGCAAAAGCCCTCACTCGCAACACAGTGCTAAACTCACAAGGTACACAGTCAGAAAGACCACCTAGGCTTCCCACGTCTCCGTTGCGATTGTACAGGTTCAACAAAATCTAGTACACATCGGAAATCACAACACCAGTAGCCCTATCCCAGTCTAGCATTACCTAGACTAGCAGAAAACAGGAACAATAATAATAACACACAGGGAAATGCATATACGAGTGCAACAAACATAAATCAATCCTATTCTAAGTTAACCCTTCCAAAATAGGCTATCTAATAGGCATATATCTCGTGAGAACTCAAGCGATAATACGTTGGCTGACTAGCTCTGCACCAACGGGACCATGGAAGTTAAAAAAGGGTAGGGAAAAGAGGAGATAAGAATGTAAAGGTAGTAGAGAAAGTTCACATCAGTCAGAAGAATATATATAGTTAGCAAGGGAAATGAGAAGTCGCTCTGCCTAATGAGTTCTGATCTAAAAATGGCTAGACTTCCCTTTTTATACTCGGCCCTCTAGTGAGCCCATCGTGAACTACTAAGGACCGCCCACTGACAATCATTACGTAATTTCTCTCTCTCAATCTGGGATAGACAAAGGCTTTCCCAGCACTGAGGGGAGGGGGGAGGGGGGGAGTGCTAGTGAGTTAGGCCCACCTCCCGCATGGCGCACCCACTGACCCCCAACCGTGGCTGCTGCTTCTCCCATCATTACAAATAAGTTTTACACACAATACTTATAACTAATGATATAAAATAGAACTCGTTGACTCAAATGAAAACAAAATACATATTCAGATTACTTATAGTACAACGGCTCACATGAACTAAGTTAGGAAACTCTACATAGACTACAGCCAAAGTTCCTGCCCTGACGATCCTAGCGAGAGTGGGGCATGACTAGGCGTTCTGTACAGCATGCTCACACTGGACATGCGTCACACCTCCCCCAAGATTTTACTTGCTCAACCCTGAGCTAAAATCTGACAAACACAGAACCCCATCAAGCCCCTCACACCCAGCAACCGCATGGCACTAAAACAAAGCTGAGTTTATCACCAAAACACATCTTATTATTAAAAAAAAAAATTCACATTTTATAACTCCTCCCAACAATAGCAAAAAGACACAATATCATGCTCCCAGAGCGAGCTTACAGCAGCTCAGCCGTTTGATAGTTCGTGGACTACTCAAACTCTATAGGCTATGACAAACTTATACAATTATCTATATCAAAAGAAAGAGTTTTTTTATGATTTTTATATTTTAATATGTTTTTCCCGGCTGCACTATAAGGGCAGCCTATTTTCTTCTATACCAAACGCTCAACTCCTGCTTTACGACCCAATACGCTGGGCTACAACCGCGAGCCAACAAGCACCAAGCGCAAAATACTATTCAAACTAAAGCAGGAGGCTACCCGTGTGTCAATCTACCCAGGATCATATACCCTTGAACGACCATCTGCAACCACGTTGTCACAACCGGCAATATGGCGTATGTCCAGGTTATATACCAATAACCTTAGTGACCACCTGGTCAGCCTCATATTCCGATTGTGAAACTGGTCCAAGATCTTGAGAGGGTGATGATCTGGGTAAACTACAACGACCGGACTATAGGCTGGAACATAGACCTCGAAATGCCCCAGCGCAAGCACAACCGCCAGCAGCTCCTCCTCGACAACAGAGCAGCTCCCCTGGGCCGAATTGTACTTCTCCGAGCAGAAACTAACAGGATGCTCCAGCCCATCATCGTCCTTTTCAATTTCATTCATCAGGTTCTGAAACGTTGCTGGTGCATTCTTAAGTCCGTAAGGCATAACATTGCACCGGTAGGTACTCCCGTCCACAACAAAACCACATACCTCTTTAGCACGCTCGGACAAAGGTACTTGCCAGTAACCTTTTACTAAATCTACTTTCGTGATAGGCGATGCAGCCCCAAGGCGGTCTATGGTGTCGTCCACTCTTGATAAGGTATAGGCGTCTGTCAGGGATAATGCACACACACTCTCGCAATCAACACACTCACTGATCTTGCCACTTAACACCGGTTGCAAAGTTACAGGCAACGACCACTCACGACATTCCTTATCCCTCAGACCCTTCGTCCACACGTAATCCAGCTCTGCTTGCACCATAGGCTGTTGAGCAGGATTTATACGGTAGGGAATTAAACTGAGCCTTGCACTATCTCCACGAACAACATGCCTAGTGCCCTCCCACAACCCAGCCGAGACCGCAGCTTCTAACCTGTAGTCTCCCTCCTTCTCCACCTTCGTCCCTAGAACAGCCAGGTCATGAGAGGGACAATCAGTACCACCTGTGCAGTCACTCCCATAGTTCATTATTGCTAAGGCTTCCCCGCCGATACCGTACATGCGCACCCCCGCATTCCTTGTGACGACATCTGCCTGCGCAGCATCACCGCTTTTAGAGACATGGCCAGATACAGTCGGTCTATGGTAGGGCTGTTGCATTAGACTAGAGCAGCATTGGG
>JBAKBP010030819.1:0-25210 GCA_037953745.1 Lithodes maja | reverse complement strand
AGAGGTTGCTAGAATCCAAGCCAATCAGGATGCAACCAGGTACCAGGCTGAAATGGATGTCGAGAAGTCTAGAGTAGAGACCACGGGGCGTCATCTCGGTGGTGGGCACCGGGTTACCGACTCACTTTCGCATTTAATTAAGTTAGTACCCGCATTTGATGAGACAGCAGTGACTGAGTTTTTTGCTCGTTTCGAAAAGAAGTGTCGTGAGTATGACTGGCCGGAGGTTAAATGGGCAGCATTAGTTTCATCACGTCTAGTGGGTAAGGGGTTGAAAGCCTACGATGCACTGTCACTGGACGAGAGTGTAGAGGCAAACCCAAGGTTTTTGAGAAAAATATTTTCGATTCTGGGCGAATGGCTCGGGCGAAAATGAAATCTAAGACCATGTCTAGAAGCAGCTCGCCAAGAAAAATCGAATGGCACCAAGTAGAATTCCATAGAACTTACAGTTTGGGCTACAGAGGACTTTTAAAGTCCAAAAAACGGTCCCCTGGGCCGTCCAGGAAGGCCCAGTCAAAATCGAAATCTTAAACTAATGGTCCAATTTTAATTCTGTTTGCGCCATTCGATTCAGCTTGCCAAAGTGTACTTATGGTATAAATTTAAACAAAATCCGTTAATACATAACTCGTATATGGCGTTTTTAAACTTTAAAATATGCCTAGGGGGCCTAAAAAAGGTCAACATTTAAAAAAACATTATACCGTTGAATCCGCAACGGCGAGACGAATCCATATATGTAATAATATTGACAAGTCAAAATTCGACCAAAATCACCGATTTGCCTGGGCAAACCCAAGGTTTTTGAGAAAAATATTTTCGATTCTGGGCGAATGGCTGGGGCGAAAATGAAATCTAAGACCATGTCTAGAAGCAGCTCGCCAAGAAAAATCGAATGGCACCAAGTAGAATTCCTAGGACTTATAGTTTGGGCTACAGAGGACTTTTAAAGTCCAAAAAACGGTCCCCTGGGCCCTTCCAGGAAGGCCCAGTCAAAATCGAAATCCTAAACTAATGGTCCGATTTTAATTCTGTTTGCGCCATTCGATTCAGCTTGCCAAAGTGTACTTATGGTATAATTTAAACAAAATCCGTTCATTAATAACTCGTATATGGCGTTTTTAAACTTTAAAATATGCCTAGGAGGCCTAACACAGGTCAAAATATAAAAATATTATACCGTTGAATCCGCAACGGCGAGACGAATCCAAATATGTAATAATATTGACAAGTCAAAATTCGACCAAAATCACCGATTTGCCTGGGCAAACCCAAGGTTTTTGAGAAAAAATATTTTCGATTCTGGGCGAATGGCTGGGGCGAAAATGAAATCTAAGACCATGTCTAGAAGCAGCTCGCCAAGAAAAATCGAATGGCACCAAGTATAATTCCCTAGGACTTACAGTTTGGTCTACAGAGTACTTTTAAAGTCCAAAAAACGGTCCCCTGGGCCCTCCAGGAAGGCCCAGTCAAAATCGAAATCCTAAACTAAAGGTCCGATTTTAATTCTGTTTGCGCCTTTCGATTCAGCTTGCCAAAGTGTACTTATGGTATAAATATAAACAAAATCCGTTCATAAATAACTCGTCTATGGAGTTTTAATCTTTAAAATAGGCCTAGAGGGCCTAAAAATAGGTAAAAAAAAAAAAAAAAAAAAATGTTGAATCCGCAACGGCGAGACGAATCCAAATATGTAATAATATTGACAAGTCAAAATTCGACCAAAATCACCAATTTGCCTGGGCAAACCCAAGGTTTTTGAGAAAAAATATTTTCGATTCTGGGCGAATGGCTGGGGCGAAAATGAAATCTAAGACCATGTCTAGAAGCAGCTCGCCAAGACAAATCGAATGGCACCAAGTAGAATTCCTAGGACTTATAATTTGGGCTACAGAGGACTTTTAATGTCCAAAAAACGGTCCCCTGGGCCCTCCAGGAAGGCCTAGTCAAAATCGAAATCCTAAACTAATGGTCCGATTTTAATTCTGTTTGCACCATTCGATTCAGCTTGCCAAAGTGTACATATGGTATAAATTTAAACAAAATCCGTTCATACATAACTCGTATATGGCGTTTTTAAACTTTAAAATATGCCTAGGGGGCCTAAAAAAGGTCAACATTTAAAAAACATTATACCGTTGAATCCGCAACGTCGAGACGAATCCAAATATGTAATAATATTGACAAGTCAAAATTCGACCAAAATCACCGATTTGCCTGGGCAAACCCAAGGTTTTTGAGAAAAAATATTTTCGATTCTGGCGAATGGCTGGGGCGAAAATGAAATCTAAGACCATGTCTAGAAGCAGCTCGCCAAGAAAAATCGAATGGCACCAAGTATAATTCCCTAGGACTTACAGTTTGGTCTACAGAGGACTTTTAAAGTCCAAAAAACGGTCCCCTGGGCCCTCCAGGAAGGCCCAGTCAAAATCGAAATCCTAAACTAAAGGTCCGATTTTAATTCTGTTTGCGTCATTCGCTTCAGCTTGCCAAAGTGTACTTATGGTATAAATATAAACAAAATCCGTTCATAAATAACTCGTCTATGGAGTTTTAATCTTTAAAATAGGCCTAGAGGGCCTAAAAATAGGTAAAAAAAAAAAAAAAAAAAACGTTGAATCCGCAACAGCGAGACGAATCCAAATATGTAATAATATTGACAAGTCAAAATTCGACCAAAATCACCGATTTGCCTGGGCAAACCCAAGGTTTTTGAGAAAAATATTTTCGATTCTGGGCGAATGGCTGGGCGAAAATGAAATCTAAGACCATGTCTAGAAGCAGCTCGCCGAGAAAAATCGAATGGCACCAAGTAGAATTCCTAGGACTTATAGTTTGGGCTACAGAGGACTTTTAAAGTCCAAAAAGCGGTCCCCTGGGCCCTCCAGGAAGGCCCAGTCAAAATCGAAATCGTAAACTAATGGTCCGATTTTAATTCTGTTTGCGCCATTCGATTCAGCTTGCCAAAGTGTACTAATGGTATAAATTTAAACAAAATCCGTTCATAAATAACTCGTCTGTGGAGTTTTTAAACTTTAAAATAGGCTTAGGGGGGCCTAAAAATAGGTCAAAATTAAAATAATTATACAGTTGAATCCGCAACGGCGAGACGAATCCAAATATGTAATAATACTGGCAAGTCAAAATTCGACCAAAATCACCGATTTGCCTGGGCAAACCCAAGGTTTTTGAGAAAAATATTTTCGATTCTGGGCGAATGGCTGGGGCGAAAATGAAATCTAAGACCATGTCTAGAAGCAGCTCGCCAAGAAAAATCGAATGGCACCAAGAAGAATTCCTAGGACTTATAGTTTGGGCTACAGAGGACTTTTAAAGTCCAAAAAACGGTCCCCTGGGCCCTCCAGGAAGGCCCAGTCAAAATCGAAATCCTAAACTAATGGTCCGATTTTAGTTCTGTTTGCGCCATTCGATTCAGCTTGCCAAAGTGTACTTATGGTAAAAATTTAAACAAAATCCGTTCATAAATAACTCGTCTATGGAGTTTTTAAACTTTAAAATAGGCATAGGGGGCCTAAAAATAGGTCAAAATTAAAAAAAGATTATACCGTTGAATCCGTAACGGCGAGACGAATCCAAATATGTAATAATATTGACAAGTCAAAATTCGACCAAAATCACCGATTTGCCTGGGCAAACCCAAGGTTTTTGAGAAAAAATATTTTCGATTCTGGGCGAATGGCTGTGGCGAAAATGAAATCTAAGACCATGTCTAGAAGCAGCTCGCCAAGACAAATCGAATGGCACCAAGTAGAATTCCTAGGACTTATAATTTGGGCTACAGAGGACTTTTAAAGTCCAAAAAACGGTCCCCTGGGCCCTCCAGGAAGGCCTAGTCAAAATCGAAATCCTAAACTAATGGTCCGATTTTAATTCTGTTTGCGCCATTCGATTCAGCTTGCCAAAGTGCACATATGGTATAAATTTAAACAACATCCGTTCATACATAACTCGTATATGGCGTTTTTAAACTTTAAAATATGCCTAGGGGGCCTAAAAAAGGTAAACATTTAAAAAACATTATACCGTTGAATCCGCAACGTCGAGACGAATCCAAATATGTAATAATATTGACAAGTCAAAATTCGACCAAAATCACCGATTTGCCTGGGCAAACCCAAGGTTTTTGAGAAAAATATTTTCGATTCTGGGCGAATGGCTGGGGCGAAAATGAAATCTAAGACCATGTCTAGAAGCAGCTCGCCAAGAAAAATCGAATGGCACCAAGTAGAATTCCTAGGCCTTATTGTTTGGGCTACAGAGGACTTTTAAAGTCCAAAAAGCGGTCCCCTGGGCCCTCCAGGAAGGCCCAGTCAAAATCGAAATCCTAAACTAATGGTCCGATTTTAATTTTGTTTGCGCCATTCGATTCAGCTTGCCAAAGTGTACTAATGGTATAAATTTAAACAAAATCCGTTCATAAATAACTCGTCTGTGGAGTTTTTTAAACTTTAAAATAGGCTTAGGGGGCCTAAAGATAGGTCAAAATTAAAAAAAACATTATACCGTTGAATCCGCAACGGCGAGACGAATCCAAATATGAAATAATATTGACAAGTCAAAATTCGACAAAAATCACCGATTTGCCTGGGCAAACCCAAGGTTTTTGAGAAAAATATTTTCGATTCTGGGCGAATGGCTGGGCGAAAATGAAATCTAAGACCATGTCTAGAAGCAGCTCGCCGAGAAAAATCTAATGTCACCAATTAGAATTCCCTAGAACTTACAGTTTGGGCTACAGAGGACTTTTAAAGTCCAAAAAACGGTCCCCTGGGCCCTCCAGGAAGGCCCAGGCAAAATCGAAATCTTAAACAAATAGTCCAATTTTAATTCTTTTTGCGCCATTCGATTCAGCTTGCCAAAGTGTACTTATGGTATAATTTAAACACAATCCGTTCATTAATAACTCGTATATGGCGTTTTTAAACTTTAAAATATGCCTAGGAGGCCTAACAAAGGTCAAAATAAAAAAATATTATACCGTTGAATCCGCAACGGCGAGACGAATCCAAATATGTAATAATATTGACAAGTCAAAATTCGACCAAAATCACCGATTTGCCTGGGCAAACCCAAGGTTTTTGAGAAAAAATATTTTCGATTCTGGGCGAATGGCTGGGGCGAAAATGAAATCTAAGACCATGTCTAGAAGCAGCTCGCCAAGAAAAATCGAATGGCACCAAGTAGAATTCCTAGGACTTATAGTTTGGGCTACAGAGGAATTTTAAAGTCCAAAAAACGGTCCCCTGGGCCCTTCCAGGAAGGCCCAGTCAAAATCGAAATCCTAAACTAATGGTCCGATTTTAATTCTGTTTGCGCCATTCGATTCAGCTTGCCAAAGTGTACTTATGGTATAATTTAAACAAAATCCGTTCATTAATAAATCGTATATGGCGTTTTTAAATTTTAAAATATGCCTAGGAGGCCTAACAAAGGTCAAAATAAAAAAAGATTATACCGTTGAATCCGCAACGGCGAGACGAATCCAAATATGTAATAATATTGACAAGTCAAAATTCGACCAAAATCACCGATTTGCCTGGGCAAACCCAAGGTTTTTGAGAAAAATATTTTCGATTCTGGGCGAATGGCTGGGGCGAAAATGAAATCTAAGACCATGTCTAGAAGCAGCTCGCCAAGAAAAATCGAATGGCACCAAGTATAATTCCCTAGGACTTACAGTTTGGTCTACAGAGTACTTTTAAAGTCCAAAAAACGGTCCCCTGGGCCCTCCAGGAAGGCCCAGTCAAAATCGAAATCCTAAACTAAAGGTCCGATTTTAATTCTGTTTGCGCCTTTCGATTCAGCTTGCCAAAGTGTACTTATGGTATAAATATAAACAAAATCCGTTCATAAATAACTCGTCTATGGAGTTTTAATCTTTAAAATAGGCCTAGAGGGCCTAAAAATAGGTAAAACAAAAAAAAAAAAAAAAATGTTGAATCCGCAACGGCGAGACGAATCCAAATATGTAATAATATTGACAAGTCAAAATTCGACCAAAATCACCGATTTGCCTGGGCAAACCCAAGGTTTTTGAGAAAAAATATTTTCGATTCTGGGCGAATGGCTGGGGCGAAAATGAAATCTAAGACCATGTCTAGAAGCAGCTCGCCAAGACAAATCGAATGGCACCAAGTAGAATTCCTAGGACTTATAATTTGGGCTACAGAGGACTTTTAATGTCCAAAAAACGGTCCCCTGGGCCCTCCAGGAAGGCCTAGTCAAAATCGAAATCCTAAACTAATGGTCCGATTTTAATTCTGTTTGCACCATTCGATTCAGCTTGCCAAAGTGTACATATGGTATAAATTTAAACAAAATCCGTTCATACATAACTCGTATATGGCGTTTTTAAACTTTAAAATATGCCTAGGGGGCCTAAAAAAGGTCAACATTTAAAAAACATTATACCGTTGAATCCGCAACGTCGAGACGAATCCAAATATGTAATAATATTGACAAGTCAAAATTCGACCAAAATCACCGATTTGCCTGGGCAAACCCAAGGTTTTTGAGAAAAAATATTTTCGATTCTGGCGAATGGCTGGGGCGAAAATGAAATCTAAGACCATGTCTAGAAGCAGCTCGCCAAGAAAAATCGAATGGCACCAAGTATAATTCCCTAGGACTTACAGTTTGGTCTACAGAGGACTTTTAAAGTCCAAAAAACGGTCCCCTGGGCCCTCCAGGAAGGCCCAGTCAAAATCGAAATCCTAAACTAAAGGTCCGATTTTAATTCTGTTTGCGTCATTCGCTTCAGCTTGCCAAAGTGTACTTATGGTATAAATATAAACAAAATCCGTTCATAAATAACTCGTCTATGGAGTTTTAATCTTTAAAATAGGCCTAGAGGGCCTAAAAATAGGTAAAAAAAAAAAAAAAAAAAAACGTTGAATCCGCAACAGCGAGACGAATCCAAATATGTAATAATATTGACAAGTCAAAATTCGACCAAAATCACCGATTTGCCTGGGCAAACCCAAGGTTTTTGAGAAAAATATTTTCGATTCTGGGCGAATGGCTGGGCGAAAATGAAATCTAAGACCATGTCTAGAAGCAGCTCGCCGAGAAAAATCGAATGGCACCAAGTAGAATTCCTAGGACTTATAGTTTGGGCTACAGAGGACTTTTAAAGTCCAAAAAGAGGTCCCCTGGGCCCTCCAGGAAGGCCCAGTCAAAATCGAAATCGTAAACTAATGGTCCGATTTTAATTCTGTTTGCGCCATTCGATTCAGCTTACCAAAGTGTACTAATGGTATAAATTTAAACAAAATCCGTTCATAAATAACTCGTCTGTGGAGTTTTTAAACTTTAAAATAGGCTTAGGGGGGCCTAAAAATAGGTCAAAATTAAAATAATTATACAGTTGAATCCGCAACGGCGAGACGAATCCAAATATGTAATAATACTGGCAAGTCAAAATTCGACCAAAATCACCGATTTGCCTGGGCAAACCCAAGGTTTTTGAGAAAAATATTTTCGATTCTGGGCGAATGGCTGGGGCGAAAATGAAATCTAAGACCATGTCTAGAAGCAGCTCGCCAAGAAAAATCGAATGACACCAAGTAGAATTCCTAGGACTTATAGTTTGGGCTACAGAGGACTTTTAAAGTCCAAAAAACGGTCCCCTGGGCCCTTCCAGGAAGGCCCAGTCAAAATCGAAATCCTAAACTAATGGTCCGATTTTAATTCTGTTTGCGCCATTCGATTCAGCTTGCCAAAGTGTACTTATGGTATAATTTAAACAAAATCCGTTCATTAATAACTCGTATATGGCGTTTTTAAACTTTAAAATATGCCTAGGAGGCCTAACACAGGTCAAAATATAAAAAGATTATACCGTTGAATCCGCAACGGCGAGACGAATCCAAATATGTAATAATATTGACAAGTCAAAATTCGCCCAAAATCACCGATTTGCCTGGGCAAACCAAGGTTTTTGAGAAAAAAATATTTTAGATTCTGGGCGAATGGCTGGGGCGAAAATGAAATCTAAGACCATGTCTAGAAGCAGCTCGCCAAGAAAAATCGAATGGCACCAAGTATAATTCCCTAGGACTTACAGTTTGGTCTACAGAGTACTTTTAAAGTCCAAAAAACGGTCCCCTGGGCCCTCCAGGAAGGCCCAGTCAAAATCGAAATCCTAAACTAAAGGTCCGATTTTAATTCTGTTTGCGCCTTTCGATTCAGCTTGCCAAAGTGTACTTATGGTATAAATATAAACAAAATCCGTTCATAAATAACTCGTCTATGGAGTTTTTAATCTTTAAAATAGGCCTAGAGGGCCTAAAAATAGGTAAAAAAAAAAAAAAAAAAAAATGTGGAATCCGCAACGGCGAGACGAATCCAAATATGTAATAATATTGACAAGTCAAAATTCGACCAAAATCACCGATTTGCCTGGGCAAACCCAAGGTTTTTGAGAACAAATATTTTCGATTCTGGGCGAATGGCTGGGGCGAAAATGAAATCTAAGACCATGTCTAGAAGCAGCTCGCCAAGACAAATCGAATGGCACCAAATAGAATTCCTAGGACTTATAATTTGGGCTACAGAGGACTTTTAAAGTCCAAAAAACGGTCCCCTGGGCCCTCCAGGAAGGCCTAGTCAAAATCGAAATCCTAAACTAATGGTCCGATTTTAATTCTGTTTGCACCATTCGATTCAGCTTGCCAAAGTGTACATATGGTATAAATTTAAACAAAATCCGTTCATACATAACTCGTATATGGCGTTTTTAAACTTTAAAATATGCCTAGGGGGCCTAAAAAAGGTCAACATTTAAAAAACATTATACCGTTGAATCCGCAACGTCGAGACGAATCCAAATATGTAATAATATTGACAAGTCAAAATTCGACCAAAATCACCGATTTGCCTGGGCAAACCCAAGGTTTTTGAGAAAAAATATTTTCGATTCTGGGCGAATGGCTGGGGCGAAAATGAAATCTAAGACCATGTCTAGAAGCACCTCGCCAAGACAAATCGAATGGCACCAAGTAGAATTCCTAGGACTTATAATTTGGGCTACAGAGGACTTTTAAAGTCCAAAAAACGGTCCCCTGGGCCCTCCAGGAAGGCCCAGTCAAAATCGAAATCGTAAACTAATGGTCCGATTTTAATTCTGTTTGCGCCATTCGATTCAGCTTGCCAAAGTGTACTAATGGTATAAATTTAAACAAAATCCGTTCATAAATAACTCGTCTGTGGAGTTTTTAAACTTTAAAATAGGCTTAGGGGGCCAAAAGATAGGTCAAAATTAAATAAACATTATACCGTTGAATCCGCAACGGCGAGACGAATCCAAATATGAAATAATATTGACAAGTCAAAATTCGACCAAAATCACCGATTTGCCTGGGCAAACCCAAGGTTTTTGAGAAAAAATATTTTCGATTCTGGGCGAATGGCGGGGCGAAAATGAAATCTAAGACCATGTCTAGAAGCAGCTCGCCGAGAAAAATCGAATGGCACCAAGTAGAATTCCCTAGAACTTACAGTTTGGGCTACAGAGGACTTTTAAAGTCCAAACAACGGTCCCCTGGGCCCTCCAGGAAGGCCCAGTCAAAATCGAAATCCTAAACTAATGGTCCGATTTTAATTCTGTTTGCACCTTTCGATTCAGCTTGCCAAAGTGTACTTATGGTATAATTTAAACAAAATCCGTTGATAAATAACTCGTATATGGCGTTTTTAAACTTTAAAATATGCCTAGGGGCCTAAAAAAGGTCAACATTTAAAAAACATTATACCGTTGAATCCGCAACGGCGAGACGAATCCAAATATGTAATAATATTGACAAGTCAAAATTCGACCAAAATCACCGATTTGCCTGGGCAAACCCAAGGTTTTTGAGAAAAATATTTTCGATTCTGGGCGAATGGCTGGGGCGAAAATGAAATCTAAGACCATGTCTAGAAGCAGCTCGCCGAGAAAAATCGAATGGCACCAAGTAGAATTCCATAGAACTTACAGTTTGGGCTACAGAGGACTTTTAAAGTCCAAAAAACGGTCCCCTGGGCCCTCCAGGAAGGCCTAGTCAAAATCGAAATCCTAAACTAATGGTCCGATTTTAATTCTTTTTGCGCCATTCGATTCAGCTTGCCAAAGTGTACTTATGGTATAAATTTAAACAAAATCCGTTCATACATAACTCGTATATGGCGTTTTTAAATTTAAAATATGCCTAGGGGGCCTAAAAAAGGTCAACATTTAAAAAAACATTATACCGTTGAATCCGCAACGGCGAGACGAATCCAAATATGTAATAATATTGACAAGTCAAAATTCGACCAAAATCACCGATTTGCCTGGGCAAACCCAAGGTTTTTGAGAAAAATATTTTCGATTCTGGGCGAATGGCTGGGGCGAAAATGAAATCTAAGACCATGTCTAGAAGCAGCTCGCCCAGAAAAATCGAATGGCACCAAGTAGAATTCCATAGAACTTACAGTTTGGGCTACAGAGGACTTTTAAAGTCCAAAAAACGGTCCCCTGGGCCGTCCAGGAAGGCCCTGTCAAAATCGAAATCTTAAACTAATGGTCCAATTTTAATTCTTTTTGCGCCATTCGATTCAGCTTGCCAAAGCGTACTTATGGTATAAATTTAAACAAAATCCGTTAATACATAACTCGTATATGGCGTTTTTAAACTTTAAAATATGCCTTGGGGGCCTAAAAAAGGTCAACATTTAAAAAAACATTATACCGTTGAATCCGCAACGGCGAGACGAATCCATATATGTAATAATATTGACAAGTCAAAATTCGACCAAAATCACCGATTTGCCTGGGCAAACCCAAGGTTTTTGAGAAATATATTTTCGATTCTGGGCGAATGGCTGGGGCGAAAATGAAATCTAAGACCATGTCTAGAAGCAGCTCGCCAAGAAAAATCGAATGGCACCAAGTAGAATTCCTAGGACTTATAGTTTGGGCTACAGAGGACTTTTAAAGTCCAAAAAACGGTCCCCTGGGCCCTTCCAGGAAGGCCCAGTCAAAATCGAAATCCTAAACTAATGGTCCGATTTTAATTATGTTTGCGCCATTCGATTCAGCTTGCCAAAGTGTACTTATGGTATAATTTAAACAAAATCCGTTCATTAATAACTCGTATATGGCGTTTTTAAACTTTAAAATATGCCTAGGAGGCCTAACACAGGTCAAAATATAAAAAGATTATACCGTTGAATCCGCAACGGCGAGACGAATCCAAATATGTAATAATATTGACAAGTCAAAATTCGCCCAAAATCACCGATTTGCCTGGGCAAACCCAAGGTTTTTGAGAAAAAAATATTTTAGATTCTGGGCGAATGGCTGGGGCGAAAATGAAATCTAAGACCATGTCTAGAAGCAGCTCGCCAAGAAAAATCGAATGGCACCAAGTATAATTCCCTAGGACTTACAGTTTGGTCTACAGAGTACTTTTAAAGTCCAAAAAACGGTCCCCTGGGCCCTCCAGGAAGGCCCAGTCAAAATCGAAATCCTAAACTAAAGGTCCGATTTTAATTCTGTTTGCGCCTTTCGATTCAGCTTGCCAAAGTGTACTTATGGTATAAATATAAACAAAATCCGTTCATAAATAACTCGTCTATGGAGTTTTTAATCTTTAAAATAGGCCTAGAGGGCCTAAAAATAGGTAAAAAAAAAAAAAAAAAAAAATGTGGAATCCGCAACGGCGAGACGAATCCAAATATGTAATAATATTGACAAGTCAAAATTCGACCAAAATCACCGATTTGCCTGGGCAAACCCAAGGTTTTTGAGAACAAATATTTTCGATTCTGGGCGAATGGCTGGGGCGAAAATGAAATCTAAGACCATGTCTAGAAGCAGCTCGCCAAGACAAATCGAATGGCACCAAATAGAATTCCTAGGACTTATAATTTGGGCTACAGAGGACTTTTAAAGTCCAAAAAACGGTCCCCTGGGCCCTCCAGGAAGGCCTAGTCAAAATCGAAATCCTAAACTAATGGTCCGATTTTAATTCTGTTTGCACCATTCGATTCAGCTTGCCAAAGTGTACATATGGTATAAATTTAAACAAAATCCGTTCATACATAACTCGTATATGGCGTTTTTAAACTTTAAAATATGCCTAGGGGGCCTAAAAAAGGTCAACATTTAAAAAACATTATACCGTTGAATCCGCAACGTCGAGACGAATCCAAATATGTAATAATATTGACAAGTCAAAATTCGACCAAAATCACCGATTTGCCTGGGCAAACCCAAGGTTTTTGAGAAAAAATATTTTCGATTCTGGGCGAATGGCTGGGGCGAAAATGAAATCTAAGACCATGTCTAGAAGCACCTCGCCAAGACAAATCGAATGGCACCAAGTAGAATTCCTAGGACTTATAATTTGGGCTACAGAGGACTTTTAAAGTCCAAAAAACGGTCCCCTGGGCCCTCCAGGAAGGACTAGTCAAAATCGAAATCCTAAACTAATGGTCCGATTTTAATTCTGTTTGCGCCATTCGATTCAGCTTGCCAAAGTGTACTTATGGTATAAATTTAAATAATATCCGTTCATACATAACTCGTATATGGCGTTTTTAAACTTTAAAATATGCCTAGGGGGCCTAAAAAAGGTCAACATTTAAAAAACATTATACCGTTGAATCCGCAACGTCGAGACGAATCCAAATATGTAATAATATTGAAAAGTCAAAATTCGACCAAAATCATCGATTTGCCTAGGCAAACCCAAGGTTTTTGAGAAAAATATTTTCGATTCTGGGCGAATGGCTCGGGCGAAAATGAAATCTAAGACCATGTCTAGAAGCAGCTCGCCAAGAAAAATCGAATGGCACCAAGTAGAATTCCATAGAACTTACAGTTTGGGCTACAGAGGACTTTTAAAGTCCAAAAAACGGTCCCCTGGGCCGTCCAGGAAGGCCCAGTCAAAATCGAAATCTTAAACTAATGGTCCAATTTTAATTCTGTTTGCGCCATTCGATTCAGCTTGCCAAAGTGTACTTATGGTATAAATTTAAACAAAATCCGTTAATACATAACTCGTATATGGCGTTTTTAAACTTTAAAATATGCCTAGGGGGCCTAAAAAAGGTCAACATTTAAAAAAACATTATACCGTTGAATCCGCAACGGCGAGACGAATCCATATATGTAATAATATTGACAAGTCAAAATTCGACCAAAATCACCGATTTGCCTGGGCAAACCCAAGGTTTTTGAGAAAAATATTTTCGATTCTGGGCGAATGGCTGGGGCGAAAATGAAATCTAAGACCATGTCTAGAAGCAGCTCGCCAAGAAAAATCGAATGGCACCAAGTAGAATTCCTAGGACTTATAGTTTGGGCTACAGAGGACTTTTAAAGTCCAAAAAACGGTCCCCTGGGCCCTTCCAGGAAGGCCCAGTCAAAATCGAAATCCTAAACTAATGGTCCGATTTTAATTCTGTTTGCGCCATTCGATTCAGCTTGCCAAAGTGTACTTATGGTATAATTTAAACAAAATCCGTTCATTAATAACTCGTATATGGCGTTTTTAAACTTTAAAATATGCCTAGGAGGCCTAACACAGGTCAAAATATAAAAATATTATACCGTTGAATCCGCAACGGCGAGACGAATCCAAATATGTAATAATATTGACAAGTCAAAATTCGACCAAAATCACCGATTTGCCTGGGCAAACCCAAGGTTTTTGAGAAAAAATATTTTCGATTCTGGGCGAATGGCTGGGGCGAAAATGAAATCTAAGACCATGTCTAGAAGCAGCTCGCCAAGAAAAATCGAATGGCACCAAGTATAATTCCCTAGGACTTACAGTTTGGTCTACAGAGTACTTTTAAAGTCCAAAAAACGGTCCCCTGGGCCCTCCAGGAAGGCCCAGTCAAAATCGAAATCCTAAACTAAAGGTCCGATTTTAATTCTGTTTGCGCCTTTCGATTCAGCTTGCCAAAGTGTACTTATGGTATAAATATAAACAAAATCCGTTCATAAATAACTCGTCTATGGAGTTTTAATCTTTAAAATAGGCCTAGAGGGCCTAAAAATAGGTAAAAAAAAAAAAAAAAAAAAAAATGTTGAATCCGCAACGGCGAGACGAATCCAAATATGTAATAATATTGACAAGTCAAAATTCGACCAAAATCACCGATTTGCCTGGGCAAACCCAAGGTTTTTGAGAAAAAATATTTTCGATTCTGGGCGAATGGCTGGGGCGAAAATGAAATCTAAGACCATGTCTAGAAGCAGCTCGCCAAGACAAATCGAATGGCACCAAGTAGAATTCCTAGGACTTATAATTTGGGCTACAGAGGACTTTTAATGTCCAAAAAACGGTCCCCTGGGCCCTCCAGGAAGGCCTAGTCAAAATCGAAATCCTAAACTAATGGTCCGAATTTAATTATGTTTGCACCATTCGATTCAGCTTGCCAAAGTGTACATATGGTATAAATTTAAACAAAATCCGTTCATACATAACTCGTATATGGCGTTTTTAAACTTTAAAATATGCCTAGGGGGCCTAAAAAAGGTCAACATTTAAAAAACATTATACCGTTGAATCCGCAACGTCGAGACGAATCCAAATATGTAATAATATTGACAAGTCAAAATTCGACCAAAATCACCGATTTGCCTGGGCAAACCCAAGGTTTTTGAGAAAAAATATTTTCGATTCTGGCGAATGGCTGGGGCGAAAATGAAATCTAAGACCATGTCTAGAAGCAGCTCGCCAAGAAAAATCGAATGGCACCAAGTATAATTCCCTAGGACTTACAGTTTGGTCTACAGAGGACTTTTAAAGTCCAAAAAACGGTCCCCTGGGCCCTCCAGGAAGGCCCAGTCAAAATCGAAATCCTAAACTAAAGGTCCGATTTTAATTCTGTTTGCGTCATTCGCTTCAGCTTGCCAAAGTGTACTTATGGTATAAATATAAACAAAATCCGTTCATAAATAACTCGTCTATGGAGTTTTAATCTTTAAAATAGGCCTAGAGGGCCTAAAAATAGGTAAAAAAAAAAAAAAAAAAAACGTTGAATCCGCAACAGCGAGACGAATCCAAATATGTAATAATATTGACAAGTCAAAATTCGACCAAAATCACCGATTTGCCTGGGCAAACCCAAGGTTTTTGAGAAAAATATTTTCGATTCTGGGCGAATGGCTGGGCGAAAATGAAATCTAAGACCATGTCTAGAAGCAGCTCGCCGAGAAAAATCGAATGGCACCAAGTAGAATTCCTAGGACTTATAGTTTGGGCTACAGAGGACTTTTAAAGTCCAAAAAGCGGTCCCCTGGGCCCTCCAGGAAGGCCCAGTCAAAATCGAAATCGTAAACTAATGGTCCGATTTTAATTCTGTTTGCGCCATTCGATTCAGCTTGCCAAAGTGTACTAATGGTATAAATTTAAACAAAATCCGTTCATAAATAACTCGTCTGTGGAGTTTTTAAACTTTAAAATAGGCTTAGGGGGGCCTAAAAATAGGTCAAAATTAAAATAATTATACAGTTGAATCCGCAACGGCGAGACGAATCCAAATATGTAATAATACTGGCAAGTCAAAATTCGACCAAAATCACCGATTTGCCTGGGCAAACCCAAGGTTTTTGAGAAAAATATTTTCGATTCTGGGCGAATGGCTGGGGCGAAAATGAAATCTAAGACCATGTCTAGAAGCAGCTCGCCAAGAAAAATCGAATGGCACCAAGAAGAATTCCTAGGACTTATAGTTTGGGCTACAGAGGACTTTTAAAGTCCAAAAAACGGTCCCCTGGGCCCTCCAGGAAGGCCCAGTCAAAATCGAAATCCTAAACTAATGGTCCGATTTTAGTTCTGTTTGCGCCATTCGATTCAGCTTGCCAAAGTGTACTTATGGTAAAAATTTAAACAAAATCCGTTCATAAATAACTCGTCTATGGAGTTTTTAAACTTTAAAATAGGCATAGGGGGCCTAAAAATAGGTCAAAATTAAAAAAAGATTATACCGTTGAATCCGTAACGGCGAGACGAATCCAAATATGTAATAATATTGACAAGTCAAAATTCGACCAAAATCACCGATTTGCCTGGGCAAACCCAAGGTTTTTGAGAAAAAATATTTTCGATTCTGGGCGAATGGCTGTGGCGAAAATGAAATCTAAGACCATGTCTAGAAGCAGCTCGCCAAGACAAATCGAATGGCACCAAGTAGAATTCCTAGGACTTATAATTTGGGCTACAGAGGACTTTTAAAGTCCAAAAAACGGTCCCCTGGGCCCTCCAGGAAGGCCTAGTCAAAATCGAAATCCTAAACTAATGGTCCGATTTTAATTCTGTTTGCGCCATTCGATTCAGCTTGCCAAAGTGCACATATGGTATAAATTTAAACAACATCCGTTCATACATAACTCGTATATGGCGTTTTTAAACTTTAAAATATGCCTAGGGGGCCTAAAAAAGGTAAACATTTAAAAAACATTATACCGTTGAATCCGCAACGTCGAGACGAATCCAAATATGTAATAATATTGACAAGTCAAAATTCGACCAAAATCACCGATTTGCCTGGGCAAACCCAAGGTTTTTGAGAAAAATATTTTCGATTCTGGGCGAATGGCTGGGGCGAAAATGAAATCTAAGACCATGTCTAGAAGCAGCTCGCCAAGAAAAATCGAATGGCACCAAGTAGAATTCCTAGGCCTTATTGTTTGGGCTACAGAGGACTTTTAAAGTCCAAAAAGCGGTCCCCTGGGCCCTCCAGGAAGGCCCAGTCAAAATCGAAATCCTAAACTAATGGTCCGATTTTAATTTTGTTTGCGCCATTCGATTCAGCTTGCCAAAGTGTACTAATGGTATAAATTTAAACAAAATCCGTTCATAAATAACTCGTCTGTGGAGTTTTTTAAACTTTAAAATAGGCTTAGGGGGCCTAAAGATAGGTCAAAATTAAAAAAAACATTATACCGTTGAATCCGCAACGGCGAGACGAATCCAAATATGAAATAATATTGACAAGTCAAAATTCGACAAAAATCACCGATTTGCCTGGGCAAACCCAAGGTTTTTGAGAAAAATATTTTCGATTCTGGGCGAATTGGCTGGGCGAAAATGAAATCTAAGACCATGTCTAGAAGCAGCTCGCCGAGAAAAATCTAATGGCACCAATTAGAATTCCCTAGAACTTACAGTTTGGGCTACAGAGGACTTTTAAAGTCCAAAAAACGGTCCCCTGGGCCCTCCAGGAAGGCCCAGGCAAAATCGAAATCTTAAACTAATAGTCCAATTTTAATTCTTTTTGCGCCATTCGATTCAGCTTGCCAAAGTGTACTTATGGTATAATTTAAACACAATCCGTTCATTAATAACTCGTATATGGCGTTTTTAAACTTTAAAATATGCCTAGGAGGCCTAACAAAGGTCAGAATAAAAAAATATTATACCGTTGAATCCGCAACGGCGAGACGAATCCAAATATGTAATAATATTGACAAGTCAAAATTCGACCAAAATCACCGATTTGCCTGGGCAAACCCAAGGTTTTTGAGAAAAAATATTTTCGATTCTGGGCGAATGGCTGGGGCGAAAATGAAATCTAAGACCATGTCTAGAAGCAGCTCGCCAAGAAAAATCGAATGGCACCAAGTAGAATTCCTAGGACTTATAGTTTGGGCTACAGAGGAATTTTAAAGTCCAAAAAACGGTCCCCTGGGCCCTTCCAGGAAGGCCCAGTCAAAATCGAAATCCTAAACTAATGGTCCGATTTTAATTCTGTTTGCGCCATTCGATTCAGCTTGCCAAAGTGTACTTATGGTATAATTTAAACAAAATCCGTTCATTAATAACTCGTATATGGCGTTTTTAAATTTTAAAATATGCCTAGGAGGCCTAACAAAGGTCAAAATAAAAAAAGATTATACCGTTGAATCCGCAACGGCGAGACGAATCCAAATATGTAATAATATTGACAAGTCAAAATTCGACCAAAATCACCGATTTGCCTGGGCAAACCCAAGGTTTTTGAGAAAAATATTTTCGATTCTGGGCGAATGGCTGGGGCGAAAATGAAATCTAAGACCATGTCTAGAAGCAGCTCGCCGAGAAAAATCGAATGGCACCAAGTAGAATTCCCTAGAACTTACAGTTTGGGCTACAGAGGACTTTTAAAGTCCAAAAAACGGTCCCCTGGGCCCTCCAGGAAGGCCAGTCAAAATCGAAATCTTAAACTAATGGTCCAATTTTAATTCTGTTTGCGCCATTCGATTCAGCTTGCCAAAGTGTACTTATGGTATAAATATAAACAAAATCCGTTCATAAATAACTCGTCTGTGGAGTTTTTAAACTTTAAAATAGGCTTAGGGGGCCTAAATATAGGTTAAAATTAAACACATTATACCGTTGAATCCGCAACGGCGAGACGAATCCAAATATGTAATAATATTGGCAAGTCAAAATTCGACCAAAATCACCGATTTGCCTGGGCAAACCCAAGGTTTTTGAGAAAAATATTTTCGATTCTGGGCGAATGGCTGGGGCGAAAATGAAATCTAAGAGCATGTCTAGAAGCAGCTCGCCAAGAAAAATCGAATGGCACCAAGTAGAATTCCTAGGACTTATAGTTTGGGCTACAGAGGACTTTTAAAGTCCAAAAAACGGTCCCCTGGGCCCTCCAGGAAGGCCCAGTCAAAATCGAAATCCTAAACTAATGGTCTGATTTTAATTCTGTTTGCGCCATTCGATTCAGCTTGCCAAAGTGTACTTATGTTAAAAATTTAAACAAAATCCGTTCATAAATAACTCGTCTATGGAGTTTTTAAACTTTAAAATAGGCATAGGGGGCCTAAAAATAGGTCAAAATTAAAAAAAGATTATACCGTTGAATCGGTAACGGCGAGACGAATCCAAATATGTAATAATATTGACAAGTCAAAATTCGACCAAAATCACCGATTTGCCTGGGCAAAGGTTTGGCCCAAGGTTTTTGAGAAAAAATATTTTCGATTCTGGGCGAATGGCTGGGGCGAAAATGAAATCTAAGACCATGTCTAGAAGCAGCTCGCCAAGACAAATCGAATGGCACCAAGTAGAATTCCTAGGACTTATAATTTGGGCTACAGAGGACTTTTAAAGTCCAAAAAACGGTCCCCTGGGCCCTCCAGGAAGGCCTAGTCAAAATCGAAATCCTAAACTAATGGTCCGATTTTAATTCTGTTTGCGCCATTCGATTCAGCTTGCCAAAGTTTACTAATGGTATAAATTTAAACAAAATCCGTTCATACATAACTCGTATATGGCGTTTTTAAATATAAAATATGCCTAGGGGGCCTAAAAAAGGTCAACATTTAAAAAAACATTATACCGTTGAATCCGCGACGGCGAGGCGAATCCAAATATGTAATAATATTGACAAGTCAAAATTCGACCAAAATCACCGATTTGCCTGGGCAAACCCAAGGTTTTTGAGAAAAATATTTTCGATTCTGGGCGAATGGCTGGGGCGAAAATGAAATCTAAGACCATGTCTAGAAGCAGCTCGCCGAGAAAAATCGAATGGCACCAAGTAGAATTCCATAGAACTTACAGTTTGGGCTACAGAGGACTTTTAAAGTCCAAAAAACGGTCCCCTGGGCCCTTCCAGGAAGGCCCAGTCAAAATCGAAATCCTAAACTAATGGTCCGATTTTAATTCTGTTTGCGCCATTCGATTCAGCTTGCCAAAGTGTACTTATGGTATAATTTAAACAAAATCCGTTCATTAATAACTCGTATATGGCGTTTTTAAACTTTAAAATATGCCTAGGAGGCCTAACAAAGGTCAAAATACAAAAATATTATACCGTTGAATCCGCAACGGCGAGACGAATCCAAATATGTAATAATATTGACAAGTCAAAATTCGACCAAAATCACCGATTTGCCTGGGCAAACCCAAGGTTTTTGAGAAAAAATATTTTCGATTCTGGGCGAATGGCTGGGGCGAAAATGAAATCTAAGACCATGTCTAGAAGCAGCTCGCCAAGAAAAATCGAATGGCACCAAGTAGAATTCCTAGGACTTATAGTTTGGGCTACAGAGGACTTTTAAAGTCCAAAAAACGGTCCCCTGGGCCCTCCAGGAAGGCCCAGTCAAAATCGAAATCTTAAACTAATGGTCCAATTTTAATTCTGTTTGCGCCATTCGATTCAGCTTGCCAAAGTGTACTTATGGTATAAATTTAAAAAAAATCCGTTCATAAATAACTCGTCTGTGGAGTTTTTAAACTTTAAAATAGGCTTAGGGGGCCTAAAAATAGGTCAAAATTAAAAACATTATACCGTTGAATCCGCAACGGCGAGACGAATCCAAATATGTAATAATATTGGCAAGTCAAAATTCGACCAAAATCACCGATTTGCCTGGGCAAACCCAAGGTTTTTGAGAAAAATATTTTCGATTCTGGGCGAATGGCTGGGGCGAAAATGAAATCTAAGACCATGTCTAGAAGCAGCTCGCCAAGAAAAATCGAATGGCACCAAGCAGAATTCCTAGGACTTATAGTTTGGGCTACAGAGGACTTTTAAAGTCCAAAAAACGGTCCCCTGGGCCCTCCAGGAAGGCCCAGTCAAAATCGAAATCCTAAACTAATGGTCTGATTTTAATTCAGTTTGCGCCATTCGATTCAGCTTGCCAAAGTGTACTTATGTTAAAAATTTAAACAAAATCCGTTCATAAATAACTCGTCTATGGAGTTTTTAAACTTTAAAATAGGCATAGGGGGCCTAAAAATAGGTCAAAATTAAAAAAAGATTATACCGTTGAATCGGTAACGGCGAGACGAATCCAAATATGTAATAATATTGACAAGTCAAAATTCGACCAAAATCACCGATTTGCCTGGGCAAAGGTTTGGCCCAAGGTTTTTGAGAAAAAATATTTTCGATTCTGGGCGAATGGCTGGGGCGAAAATGAAATCTAAGACCATGTCTAGAAGCAGCTCGCCAAGACAAATCGAATGGCACCAAGTAGAATTCCTAGGACTTATAATTTGGGCTACAGAGGACTTTTAAAGTCCAAAAAACGGTCCCCTGGGCCCTCCAGGAAGGCCTAGTCAAAATCGAAATCCTAAACTAATGGTCCGATTTTAATTCTGTTTGCGCCATTCGATTCAGCTTGCCAAAGTGTACATATGGTATAAATTTAAACAAAATCCGTTCATACATAACTCGTATATGGCGTTTTTAAACTTTAAAATATGCCTAGGGGGCCTAAAAAAGGTCAACATTTAAAAAAACATTATACCGTTGAATCCGCAACGTCGAGACGAATCCAAATATGTAATAATATTGACAAGTCAAAATTCGACCAAAATCACCGATTTGCCTGGGCAAACCCAAGGTTTTTGAGAAAAATATTTTCGATTCTGGGCGAATGGCTGGGGCGAAAATGAAATCTAAGACCATGTCTAGAAGCAGCTCGCCAAGAAAAATCGAATGGCACCAAGTAGAATTCCTAGGACTTATAGTTTGGGCTACAGAGGACTTTTAAAGTCCAAAAAGCGGTCCCCTGGGCCCTCCAGGAAGGCCCAGTCAAAATCGAAATCCTAAACTAATGGTCCGATTTTAATTCTGTTTGCGCCATTCGATTCAGCTTGCCAAAGTGTACTAATGGTATAAATTTAAACAAAATCCGTTCATAAATAACTCGTCTGTGGAGTTTTTAAACTTTAAAATAGGCTTAGGGGGCCTAAAGATAGGTCAAAATTAAAAAAAAACATTATACCGTTGAATCCGCAACGGCGAGACGAATCCAAATATGAAATAATATTGACAAGTCAAAATTCGACCAAAATCACCGATTTGCCTGGGCAAACCCAAGGTTTTTGAGAAAAATATTTTCGATTCTGGGCGAATGGCTGGGCGAAAATGAAATCTAAGACCATGTCTATAAGAAGCTCGCCGAGAAAAATCTAATGGCACCAAGTAGAATTCCCTAGAACTTACAGTTTGGGCTACAGAGGACTTTTAAAGTCCAAAAAACGGTCCCCTGGGCCCTCCAGGAAGGCCCAGTCAAAATCGAAATCTTAAACTAATGGTCCAATTTTAATTATTTTTGCGCCATTCGATTCAGCTTGCCAAAGTGTACTTATGGTATAAATTTAAACAAAATCCGTTCATACATAACTCGTATATGGCGTTTTTAAATATAAAATCTGCCTAGGGGGCCTAAAAAAGGTCAACATTTAAAAAAACATTATACCGTTGAATCCGCGACGGCGAGGCGAATCCAAATATGTAATAATATTGACAAGTCAAAATTCGACCAAAATCACCGATTTGCCTGGGCAAACCCAAGGTTTTTGAGAAAAATATTTTCGATTCTGGGCGAATGGCTGGGGCGAAAATGAAATCTAAGACCATGTCTAGAAGCAGCTCGCCGAGAAAAATCGAATGGCACCAAGTAGAATTCCATAGAACTTACAGTTTGGGCTACAGAGGACTTTTAAAGTCCAAAAAACGGTCCCCTGGGCCGTCCAGGAAGGCCCAGTCAAAATCGAAGTCTTAAACTAATGGTCCAATTTTAATTCTTTTTGCGCCATTCGATTCAGCTTGCCAAAGTGTACTTATGGTATCAATTTAAACAAAATCCGTTAATACATAACTCGTATATGGCGTTTTTAAACTTTAAAATATGCCTAGGGGGCCTAAAAAAGGTCAACATTTAAAAAAACATTATACCGTTGAATCCGCAACGGCGAGACGAATCCATATATGTAATAATATTGACAAGTCAAAATTCGACCAAAATCACCGATTTGCCTGGGCAAACCCAAGGTTTTTGAGAAAAATATTTTCGATTCTGGGCGAATGGCTGGGGCGAAAATGAAATCTAAGACCATGTCTAGAAGCAGCTCGCCAAGAAAAATCGAATGGCACCAAGTAGAATTCCTAGGACTTATAGTTTGGGCTACAGAGGACTTTTAAAGTCCAAAAAACGGTCCCCTGGGCCCTTCCAGGAAGGCCCAGTCAAAATCGAAATCCTAAACTAATGGTCCGATTTTAATTCTGTTTGCGCCATTCGATTCAGCTTGCCAAAGTGTACTTATGGTATAATTTAAACAAAATCCGTTCATTAATAACTCGTATATGGCGTTTTTAAACTTTAAAATATGCCTAGGAGGCCTAACAAAGGTCAAAATAAAAAAAAGATTATACCGTTGAATCCACAACGGCGAGACGAATCCAAATATGTAATAATATTGACAAGTCAAAATTCGACCAAAATCACCGATTTGCCTGGGCAAACCCAAGGTTTTTGAGAAAAAATATTTTCGATTCTGGGCGAATGGCTGGGGCGAAAATGAAATCTAAGACCATGTCTAGAAGCAGCTCGCCAAGAAAAATCGAATGGCACCAAGTAGAATTCCTAGGACTTATAGTTTGGGCTACAGAGGACTTTTAAAGTCCAAAAAACGGTCCCCTGGGCCCTTCCAGGAAGGCCCAGTCAAAATCGAAATCCTAAACTAATGGTCCGATTTTAATTCTGTTTGCGCCACTCGATTCAGCTTGCCAAAGTGTACTTATGGTATAATTTAAACAAAATCCGTTCATTAATAACTCGTATATGGCGTTTTTAAACTTTAAAATATGCCTAGGAGGCCTAACAAAGGTCAAAATAAAAAAAGATTATACCGTTGAATCCGCAACGGCGAGACGAATCCAAATATGTAATAATATTGACAAGTCAAAATTCGACCAAAATCACCGATTTGCCTGGGCAAACCCAAGGTTTTTGAGAAAAATATTTTCGATTCTGGGCGAATGGCTGGGCGAAAATGAAATCTAAGACCATGTCTAGAAGCAGCTCGCCGAGAAAAATCGAATGGCACCAAGTAGAATTCCCTAGAACTTACAGTTTGGGCTACAGAGGACTTTTAAAGTCCAAAAAACGGTCCCCTGGGCCCTCCAGGAAGGCCCAGTCAAAATCGAAATCTTAAACTAATGGTCCAATTTTAATTCTGTTTGCGCCATTCGATTCAGCTTGCCAAAGTGTACTTATGGTATAAATTTAAACAAAATCCGTTCATAAATAACTCGTCTGTGGAGTTTTTAAACTTTAAAATAGGCTTAGGGGGCCTAAAAATAGGTCAAAATTAAAATAATTATACCGTTGAATCCGCAACGGCGAGACGAATCCAAATATGTAATAATACTGGCAAGTCAAAATTCGACCAAAATCACCGATTTGCCTGGGCAAACCCAAGGTTTTTGAGAAAAAATATTTTCGATTCTGGGCGAATGGCTGGGGCGAAAATGAAATCTAAGACCATGTCTAGAAGCAGCTCGCCAAGAAAAATCGAATGGCACCAAGAAGAATTCCTAGGACTTATAGTTTGGGCTACAGAGGACTTTTAAAGTCCAAAAAACGGTCCCCTGGGCCCTCCAGGAAGGCCCAGTCAAAATCGAAATCCTAAACTAATGGTCCGATTTTAGTTCTGTTTGCGCCATTCGATTCAGCTTGCCAAAGTGTACTTATGGTAAAAATTTAAACAAAATCCGTTCATAAATAACTCGTCTATGGAGTTTTTAAACTTTAAAATAGGCATAGGGGGCCTAAAAATAGGTCAAAATTAAAAAAAGATTATACCGTTGAATCCGTAACGGCGAGACGAATCCAAATATGTAATAATATTGACAAGTCAAAATTCGACCAAAATCACCGATTTGCCTGGGCAAACCCAAGGTTTTTGAGAAAAAATATTTTCGATTCTGGGCGAATGGCTGTGGGGAAAATGAAATCTAAGACCATGTCTAGAAGCAGCTCGCCAAGACAAATCGAATGGCACCAAGTAGAATTCCTAGGACTTATAATTTGGGCTACAGAGGACTTTTAAAGTCCAAAAAACGGTCCCCTGGGCCCTCCAGGAAGGCCTAGTCAAAATCGAAATCCTAAACTAATGGTCCGATTTTAATTCTGTTTGCGCCATTCGATTCAGCTTGCCAAAGTGCACATATGGTATAAATTTAAACAAAATCCGTTCATACATAACTCGTATATGGCGTTTTTAAACTTTAAAATATGCCTAAGGGGCCTAAAAAAGGTCAACATTTAAAAAACATTATACCGTTGAATCCGCAACGTCGAGACGAATCCAAATATGTAATAATATTGACAAGTCAAAATTCGACCAAAATCACCGATTTGCCTGGGCAAACCCAAGGTTTTTGAGAAAAATATTTTCGATTCTGGGCGAAT
>JBAKBP010030818.1:0-25211 GCA_037953745.1 Lithodes maja | reverse complement strand
ATTTTTGTTTTGTTTTCTCCCACTCATTTTGCAGAATAAAAACTATCATAACCAATGATAGTAGGCTACACACTATTTCGTACATACATACATACACACATTTAAAGACCATCTCACCATTCTTATCTCATTGCGTTCCATTCTGTTGATATCAAGCGTTTTGACAGGCCACATTTCTGAGGCATACGTCATGATGCTTCTTCTAACACAGGAACCATACACCTTGCCCATCAAGTCTTCTCACGGTGAGTAAGGGGCAACATTTCTCTATACTTTACCCAGCCGCATCTTATTCTGGCGATAATGGCGGCCTCAGCCCCACCACCGGCAGAGATGCTATCTCCCAAGTACCAAAATTTGTCCACCATCTCCAGTGCCTCATTGCCAAAGTTAACACTCTCGAGCTGATCATTGAACACAAGCTCACCTTCGCATACTACAAATACAAATGTCTCAACTTCGGACTTCCTCCTTGGTAGAGGTCCCTTTATTCTAGTGCAGCGCTTCTTCCTGTGATGTACCCAGCTGCGGCAGACGCTACACTTTATTGAGTTGGCGCCCACCCCTATTCTGCATGCTGGACATGGGTATATATATATACACCACTTTGTTTCCACCTTTCCAAGCCCCAATCTACTCTGTATCTATATTAACTCTTAATCCTTTACTTGCAATGCCCTCTCTCCATCTTCTGAACTTGGCCTCGGCATCCTGCACACTACCTGCGATAATTACTAGGTGATCTGCGTATAGCAGTTCCCAGGGAGCCCAACTCTGAAATCAGCAGATAGTGCCTCCAGAACCATAACAAAGAGGACGTGTGTCAAGAACGGTCACAAAAATACATTAAACTGGCCAAATGAGAAGAGCAACCCCCCTCCCCTCCCCCCCCCCCCCCCCCCCCGCTACCACCCACCCACCCTCCCTCCCTTCCTTCCTGCCCTCCCTTCCTTCCTTCCCTTCCCTCCCACCCTCCCTCCCTCCCTCCCTCCCTCCCTCCCTCCCTCCCTCCCTCCTTCCTTCCTTCCTTCCTACCTACCTCCCTGGGGGCTAACAGTAGTATTTATAATGTTGATTGTCTTTTCTTTTCCAGGCGTTCATCATTGCCTTCACATCAAACTTTATCCGGAGTTGGTGTATCGTCACGTGTTGTCCAGAAACGACTCGCTGGCGGGCTTTTTGGAACACTCCTTGGCGAAGTTTGACGTGAACGACTACCCAGAGCAGTACAGACCTAACTTCTTAATACTACCAGCGAGTGTAGGTACGTACGAGGGGGTTCTAGGGTAGCTATAACACCTTGGACCAGATAGTGTTAACTTCTTTAATATTACCAGCGAGTGTAGGTACGTACGAGGGGTTCTAGGGTAGCTATAACACCTTGGACCAGATAGTGTTAACTTCTTTAATACTACCAGGGAGTGTAGGTACGTACGAGGGGGTTCTAGGGTAGCTATAACACCTTGGACCAGATAGTGTTAACTTCTTTAATACTACCAGGGAGTGTAGGTACGTAAGAGGGGGTTCTAGGGTAGCTATAACACCTTGGACCAGATAGTGTTAACTTCTTTAATACTACCAGGGAGTGTAGGTACGTACGAGGGGGTTCTAGGGTAGCTATAACACCTTGGACCAGATAGTGTTAACTTCTTTAATACTACCAGGGAGTGTAGGTACGTACGAGGGGGTTCTAGGGTAGCTATAACACCTTGGACCAGATAGTGTTAGCTTCTTTAATACTACCAGGGAGTGTAGGTACGTACGGAGGGGGTTCTAGGGTAGCTATAACACCTTGGACCAGATAGTGTTAACTTCTTTAATACTACCAGCGAGTGTAGGTACGTACGAGGGGGTTCTAGGGTAGCTATAACACCTTGGACCAGATAGTGTTAACTTCTTTAATACTACCAGCGAGTGTAGGTACGTACGAGGGGGTTCTAGGGTAGCTATAACACCTTGGACCAGATAGTGTTAACTTCTTTAATACTACCAGCGAGTGTAGGTACGTACGAGGGGGTTCTAGGGTAGCTATAACACCTTGGACCAGATAGTGTTAACTTCTTTAATACTACCAGGGAGTGTAGGTACGTACGAGGGGGTTCTAGGGTAGCTATAACACCTTGGACCAGATAGTGTTAACTTCTTTAATACTACCAGCGAGTGTAGGTACGTACGAGGGGGTTCTAGGGTAGCTATAACACCTTGGACCAGATAGTGTTAACTTCTTTAATACTACCAGGGAGTGTAGGTACGTACGAGGGGGTTCTAGGGTAGCTATAACACCTTGGACCAGATAGTGTTAACTTCTTTAATACTACCAGGAGTGTAGGTACGTACGAGGGGGTTCTAGGGTAGCTATAACACCTTGGACCAGATAGTGTTAACTTCTTTAATACTACCAGGGAGTGTAGGTACGTATGAGGGGGTTCTAGGGTAGCTATAACACCTTGGACCAGATAGTGTTAACTTCTTTAATACTACCAGGGAGTGTAGGTACGTACGAGGGGGTTCTAGGGTAGCTATAACACCTTGGACCAGATAGTGTTAACTTCTTTAATACTACCAGCGAGTGTAGGTACGTACGAGGGGGTTCTAGGGTAGCTATAACACCTTGGACCAGATAGTGTTAACTTCTTTAATACTACCAGCGAGTGTAGGTACGTACGAGGGGGTTCTAGGGTAGCTATAACACCTTGGACCAGATAGTGTTAACTTCTTTAATACTACCAGGGAGTGTAGGTACGTACGAGGGGTTCTAGGGTAGCTATAACACCTTGGACCAGATAGTGTTAACTTCTTTAATACTACCAGCGAGTGTAGGTACGTACGAGGGGGTTCTAGGGTAGCTATAACACCTTGGACCAGATAGTGTTAACTTCTTTAATACTACCAGGGAGTGTAGGTACGTATGAGGGGGTTCTAGGGTAGCTATAACACCTTGGACCAGATAGTGTTAACTTCTTTAATACTACCAGGGAGTGTAGGTACGTACGAGGGGGTTTTAGGGTAGCTATAACACCTTGGACCAGATAGTGTTAAGTTCTTTAATACTACCAGCGAGTGTAGGTACGTACGAGGGGGTTCTAGGGTAGCTATAACACCTTGGACCAGATAGTGTTAACTTCTTTAATACTACCAGCGAGTGTAGGTACGTACGAGGGGGTTCTAGGGTAGCTATAACACCTTGGACCAGATAGTGTTAACTTCTTTAATACTACCAGGGAGTGTAGGTACGTACGAGGGGGTTCTAGGGTAGCTATAACACCTTGGACCAGATAGTGTTAACTTCTTTAATACTACCAGCGAGTGTAGGTACGTACGAGGGGGTTCTAGGGTAGCTATAACACCTTGGACCAGATAGTGTTAACTTCTTTAATACTACCAGGAGTGTAGGTACGTACGAGGGGGTTCTAGGGTAGCTATAACACCTTGGACCAGATAGTGTTAACTTCTTTAATACTACCAGGGAGTGTAGGTACGTACGAGGGGGTTCTAGGGTAGCTATAACACCTTGGACCAGATAGTGTTAACTTCTTTAATACTACCAGGGAGTGTAGGTACGTACGAGGGGGTTCTAGGGTAGCTATAACACCTTGGGCCAGATAGTGTTAACTTCTTTAATACTACCAGCGAGTGTAGGTACGTACGAGGGGGTTCTAGGGTAGCTATAACACCTTGGACCAGATAGTGTTAACTTCTTTAATACTACCAGGAGTGTAGGTACGTACGAGGGGGTTCTAGGGTAGCTATAACACCTTGGACCAGATAGTGTTAACTTCTTTAATACTACCAGGGAGTGTAGGTACGTACGAGGGGGTTCTAGGGTAGCTATAACACCTTGGACCAGATAGTGTTAACTTCTTTAATACTACCAGGGAGTGTAGGTACGTACGAGGGGGTTCTAGGGTAGCTATAACACCTTGGACCAGATAGTGTTAACTTCTTTAATACTACCAGGGAGTGTAGGTACGTACGAGGGGGTTCTAGGGTAGCTATAACACCTTGGACCAGATAGTGTTAACTTCTTTAATACTACCAGGGAGTGTAGGTACGTACGAGGGGGTTCTAGGGTAGCTATAACACTTTGGACCAGATAGTGTTAACTTCTTTAATACTACCAGGGAGTGTAGGTACGTACGAGGGGGTTCTAGGGTAGCTATAACACCTTGGACCAGATAGTGTTAACTTCTTTAATACTACCAGGGAGTGTAGGTACGTACGAGGGGGTTCTAGGGTAGCTATAACACCTTGGACCAGATAGTGTTAACTTCTTTAATACTACCAGGGAGTGTAGGTACGTACGAGGGGGTTCTAGGGTAGCTATAACACCTTGGACCAGATAGTGTTAACTTCTTTAATACTACCAGGGAGTGTAGGTACGTACGAGGGGGTTCTAGGGTAGCTATAACACCTTGGACCACATAGTGTTAACTTCTTTAATACTACCAGGGAGTGTAGGTACGTACGAGGGGGTTCTAGGGTAGCTATAACACCTTGGACCAGATAGTGTTAACTTCTTTAATACTACCAGCGAGTGTAGGTATGTACGAGGGGGTTCTAGGGTAGCTATAACACCTTGGACCAGATAGTGTTAACTTCTTTAATACTACCAGCGAGTGTAGGTACGTACGAGGGGAACCCATTAGTTTGACGATTTTAAGACCTTTCGCCCCCTTTTCTTTGTCCAATATTATGACTTTTCATGTTACAGGTGTCGATTTTTTCCTGGCGAGCCTGAAATTTAAGAGGAACCGGCATTCGGCAAGGACATTTTTCTATCGAAAAATGTACAAATACTGTATACCTTGAATTGAGGGTCTCGGGGGGGGGGGGGGGGGGGGGGGGGGGGGGTGATTTTAGTTTTGTATTTGTTTAACTCTTCCTGCCCGGGTGTCCGTGTGAAAGGACACCACGAAATAAGGGCAGGAGCCCGGGTGTCCTGTTAACAGGTAGTAAGCTTGAAAGCCTATTCAGCTTGGTCTGAACGCCGCTCGTCCGACGCATGTAAACAAAGCCGATCGTTGCGTCACCGCACCTCCGAAAACAATAAGGAGACGTCGGATCAATGTTATTGTTGTGACGTCAGACGAAATTAGTGTCTGAAAAGCTCCGATATTGTCAACATCGCGGAAAGATTCGCTCCACTGAAATCGTCATCACAACTGAACCAGTTGACTTAGAGAGCTCTACTCAACGCCAGTCTACAAATTGGAAACCGCACTACGTTTAGGGATGCGTGGGAAATTTCTAGCAGTTAAAATAACAAAGATACGGTAGCCTAGGCCTAGACGTTTTTCGGCCAGATCGCCCGGGTAGCCCACACTGTCCTTTGGAGGACATGCCCGGGCCAGGAGGGTTTAGCTTGATGGAGGTCTAGGGAGGAAAGTAGAAAAATAATAATTAATTGAAAAAAATCGACCCAAAAGTCAATGATCCCCCGTCAATACTACCAGCGAGTGTAGGTATGTACGAGAGAGGGTTCTAGGGTGGCTATAACACGTCTTAGGGCTTTTTAGGATATTTGGTTTAATTGTTATCGAGGGTTTTGATTGCTTCATTACAAACAATGTATTTTTTGTTTGTTCCCTCGACGGTGTGAACTCAGAAAAACAATTAAGTATTTCTTATGTACAGATTTTCAGTGTAATAATTTGATGTACAATTTGGGGTATTAAGGGGAGGTGTTTAGTTTCTTCCCTAGAACTCCATCAAGCTTAAAATTACACCCCCTAGACCCCCTTTCAAGATAAATTTGTACATTTTTCGGTAGAAAAATGTACCGGCCAAAGGCCGGTTCCTCTCAAATTACAGTCTCGCTATCGCTCGCCAGGAAAAAAAAGACACCTAAATGGCACGAAAAGTCTTAAAATTGACAGAAATGGGGCGAAAGTTCTTAAAATCGCCAAACTAATGGGGCGAACGTCTTATAATATCAAAAGCAATGGGGCTAACCATGAGGGAGAAAGGGGTCAAGAAAAAAATCCCTCAAGTGGAAATCTCCCCTTAACTAAGCATCATCATCATCATGACGCCCCACTCTCACCCCAAGCGCCCCAAAAGGGATGGCCATGGCCGAAACTGCCTTCACGTTCCCAGACATGCTTCCACTGACCCACTACAAGCATGAGAGAGTTGTTGTTGTTGTTCCCCAAGGCCCCAAGCAAGGCCAAGGCCATAACCGAGCGCCCCCACAGAACCCTCCCTGCGTACCACAATAAAGCCTGGGTGACCGAAGCCACTCCATGGCGGGGAGCGGAGGAGGGTGCGGAAATGCCCGGGAAACCAAAGTCCCACCCAGGGCCCTGTGCCCCTCAGCAATTATGAAGAGAAAGTTGAGGGGCAAAGGAAAAATGTGACGCTTTAATGTATGTACTGTATACATAAAATGTTAAGACATACGTGCAGTTTCAGTTTCTTGTCCTAATGTATGTATGTATGTATTTACTCGGGCACACACGCCATAGCTGGGAGTGGCCAACTCGAGACAGAGCCCGAATAGGGACAACACAACACAACATAATTACAAAATAAAAAATTCACACTCATCTAGGTCACCTAGGAGAAGACCCAGAGAGGTTCTGGTCTCAGCAGGCAGACATGCAGCAGAGCACACCATAATGCCCGCCCACCTTGCATCCAGGCATGACCCTTCATATACACACCGGCTCCCCGGGCCAGGCACCTGACGGACTATTATCTAGTCCAACTAGCGCCAGACTCCATCTCCCTACGACTGCGTTATCACACTATCTATTCACAGGCATTCTCCATTCATTCCGATTATCAGCAAGTTAACCCTCCGTTCCCGGAAGGGCTCTTGAACGCCCATAAAAAAGCATATAACAGGTACCCGGAAGGTCTCTTAAACACCCATGACGTCACAGCCTGTGAGCTTGGTGTGCGAGGCGTCGGTCCGACGCATGTAAACAACAGCCGGCTGGACCGACGCTCCGCATCTCCGGCCACAAGAAGGAGAGCGTCGCTTGTTCGTGTGTGCCTGTATGTTGTTGTTAAGTATCGAATAGTAGTGTAAAGTGGCTGTTTTGGCCATAAAGTTATCTCCAATGAAATCATCATCACAGCTCAACCAGTTGACTTAGAGAGCTCTACTTAATGTCATTCTACAGGTAAATAACACAGCTACGCTTGGGGATGCGCGGGAATGCGGGAAGCAGTCTGATTAACGAATATACGGTAGCCTAGCCTAGACGTTTTTCGGCCAAAACACCCGGGTTTCGAGGAATATATATATAATACATAACCGGGGCTGGAGGGTTAATAATCATGTAATGTTTTTGTGTGTTCATTGTTTTCTGTTGTGTTGTCACTATTATGGCTCTGTCTTGAGTCGGCCACCCCCAGAAAAAAAAGGAAAAGTGGGGAATGGGCCTGAGTAAACACACACATACAAATACAATATATAAATTGTTTGCAGGTATCCGGACTACCGCCTTCCGCCCGGCTCTGACAAGGAGTACAAATACGCCCCGATCTTCTGGCACATCTTGGCTGCTAGGCTGGCTTTTGTGGTCGTCTTTGAGGTTGGTTGCTGTTCTTGTTCTTTCTCTTTCTCTCTCTCTCTCTCTCTCTCTCCTACTTTTTTTTTGTCATATTTAATGTGTAATTTCTCTCTTCCTTTCTCTCTCTCACTCTCACTCTCCTACTTTTTTTTGTCATATTTAATGTAATTTCTCTCTTCCTTTCTCTCTCACTCACTCTCTCACACTCTCTCTTTCACTGTCTGATATTGAAATCCTTTATATATATATATATATTTTGTGTTTAACTGCATTACATTAGAATAAAGTCGGTGTTCTTTCTCTCATAATATAATTGATCTGTTTATTTAAAAGTGGGGATTGGGCCTGAGTATATAGATAGATAGATTTACTTATCATTTAATTAAGTATCTATTCACATCTATCTTTTTATGATATACAGTATATATACCCTGTTCTTTATTGGTAGACCAAAACTCTTGACCGCTCACCTCTGTAACTCACAAACCACTAGAGTAGTCCAGCTAATATATCTACCATTTGGGAAGGGTCAGCCAGGAAATGACGGCGTTGTTAACACTGCCGTCCTTTAATTGACAGGGCTAGGGTGTGCTCTTGTTATAGGACCTTGACCACGAACCGCTAGTCCGTTTGCTCCATCCCTTTTGGAGTTACAGAGGTTAGGGGTCACCACTAGACACTGACCACGAACCGCTAGTCTGTTTGCTCCATCCCTTTTTGAGTTACAGAGGTTACGAGATCACGATTTCTGGCCTTCTTATAAGGAATGGACTATAATAAATAGTTTTTATATATAATTTATATATGTGTTACCATAGAAGTGCGTGCGGAGTTACATGGAGGGATAGACAGATGGATGAGTAAGAAGGAGGTGTATTTACCTATTTGTAGTTTACAGGAATTGAGCAGCGCTCGTGTTGTCCTGTCTTAGTTACTTTATAATCAATCCATTTTACTTAGACAAGTATCGTAATGGATATTCCCAGTGTGGTGTGGTGTGGTGTGGATGTGCTGGAAAGTGTGAAAAGGAACACCTTGAGATGGTTCGGCCATGTGAAACGTATGGGAAGCGAGAGAATGACTAAGAGACTGTACGAGAGCGAGGTGGAAGGACAGAGAGAGAGGTAGACTGAGTGAGAGGTGGAAGGATGGAGTGAAGAAGTATATGAGTGAAGGCAGTGCTGGACGGGAGGAGGGGCGTCGACTGACTGGGGACAGAGGTGCATGGGGCCGCTTCGTTCGTGGCCACCCCTTCTGGGATCACGGCGTCTGGCAATAGATAGATAGATAGATATATGATTTACGTCTTGGAGTGTACGGTCGCGCTAATAAGTCATGTCCCAGCTGTCATTACGTTTGGCTTGCTGTGTGCTGTATTTATGTCTGTCAGATGTTGAATAGGGTGGGTAAGTGTAGGAACATGTTTGTATATTTCACTCGATATGAAGAAATGAAGGTTAGATATTGCCGATACCAATTATTGATCAAAATATACTTGGTGCCGAGACATGACTTATTAGCGCGACTGTACATTCTAATTTAGTCTCTGTTTTCAGAATGTGGTGTGTATGATCATGATGTTTATAAAGTGGCTGATCCCGGACATGCCCTACAGACTACAGGTACGGTCTTTATAGCAATCTACGGTTATTTTAGTTTATACAGTACAGTACTCGTTTCTATTTTTTCTGGGCGAGCTATAGCGAAGCCTGTATTATATTTTTAACATAATTCTTAACATCAATAACCCACAAATTAAATTAATGAAAGCATGTGATTCGAACCTAGGATACCTAATACAGAACTTAAACACTAACACTAGGGGAGGTGTGGTGGAGTGGTCATGCCACTGGATTGGTAATCCAATGGACCCGGGTTCAAATCCCGATATGTCAATGGGAAGATATTATTGGGATGGAATTTATGCTGTACCTAGTATCAGTGCATTACCACAAAGCCCACCGAAATGCCAAAAAAATACCCTCATTGTTCCCTGATTAAATAACACTGTATGAATGTTCCCATATTCAAAATATGTTACAGGGGGACAATGCCTAGTGAGTTCACTGCTCAATAGGTGGCGTTCTGAGAGTGAGGGTCTGAGTCTGGAGGGTGAGATGCTGAAGCACTTGAGCGAAGCAACCAGCCGCTTCAGAGATGGAGCTGCTTCGAGCCATGATGGATGCTTCACATGTCTCACTCCCCAGACTGGAACAAGACCTCACGGGCTTCACCGTGTTGAGCGGTGGAATGTACAGGCTCTCAGCCTATGCCCGAGAGGGAGTAGATGGAATATAGAAAAAAAAAAAAAAAAAAAAAAAAACATTACACCATCAAGACAGTTTGAAGAAATCGGCCTCCAGCTGGGAAACGTTTCTATCAAAAAATGTACAAATTTAGCTTGAAGGGGATCCTGGTGGGCATTCTTTAGTTTGAAGGAAGTCTGGGAAGGTGTTTTTGTTAGCTTAGAATACATTGCTAAAGTGGCTGATCCCAGACATTGTTACAGACTACAGGTACGGTCTTTATAGCAATCGACGGATATATTAGGTTTAGGCTGCATGTTGACCTGTTTCTATTTTATCTATGTGAGCAGTACTGTATATTGATTTTTGTTTCAATTTTACCTGGGCGAGCCTGTATTTTAGAAGAAACTAGCCTCCAGCTGGGAAATGTTTCTATGAAAATAAATGTTGCAGTATCATTTACAATTTAATAATGAAGCAACACTTTTAGTTAATTTTGTTGGCATATTAATCCTCAACCGACGGTTGAGGCCACCCCTGCGGTGCCCGTCATATGACACTTGCCTTTTTGAGACCATTTTGAGCGATGAGAGAGAGAGCGAGCATTGCAAGGACAACAGACGGGCTCCAGGATGAGGGAGAGAGCGAGCATTGCAAGGACAACAGGCGGGCTCCAGGATGAGAGAGAGAGCGAGCATTGCAAGGACAACAGGCGGGCTCCAGGATGAGAGAGAGAGCGAGCATTGCAAGGACAACAGGCGGGCTCGGTCCACTCTCCACAGTGATGAGAGAGAGAGCGAGCATTGCAAGGACAACAGGTGGGCTCCAGGATGAGAGAGAGAGCGAGCATTGCAAGGACAACAGGCGGGCTCGGTCCGCTCTCGACAGTGACAGGACGAGCACTAAGGCCTACTGTATCGATTCTCAACCTACGTAGCTCTCAAAATAAGGATAAATCCGGGGAAATTACCTAATTTTAGGGTATTTTAACTGCCAGTTGTACGATCATTGCACGAGAACCCGTTGTCGTGCAAGGATGATTCAGATGTCATTGGAAAGCTCTTTTTTCGCTCTTTTATGGATATATAATTGTATTACGCTCTGGCTCTTTCTAATGCATGACAAAGAGCTTGGAATGAAGGTAATTTTCGGTAAATATACCCGCCTGGCACTACAATGATACAGTACTGTATACACACCACACCCCGCTTCACGAGAGTTAAAGAACATTTCGTCGCCAGAGAGTGTGGTTTGAGTCTCACATCCTTAATATGTTTGTTGTTTATTTTAACGTGCATCTATATTTACAGGAACAAATCCGTCGCGAGGCTTACGTGACCAACGAGCTAATAGTTGAACAGGAGTTGAGGAGAGCGAGAGGAGAGGCCGGCATGGAGAGAAATAGAGATAATGATGATCAGGTACGTTATATATGTGCGTGTATTTACCTATTTGTAGTTTACAGGAATTGAGCAGTGCTCGTGTTGTCCTGTCTTAGTTACTTTATAATCAATCCATTACTTGGTGATGGGCTGGTCTATCAGAGTGAGAACTGAGCGATCTCTGCCATACCCATAGCTTACTCATGATTGTTCCTTTAACTTATATATTTTCTAGATCTCAAGTGACGGCATCTTTTCCGTGGATTGACCTCCCAATCTACCAAGATTGGAAGCCAAAGTGTCACATTTTTCCCTTGCCCCTCAAATTTCTCTTCATAATTGCTGAGGGGCACAGGGCCCTGGGTGGGGCTTTGGTTTCCCGGGTGTTTCTGCACCCTCCTCAGCTCCCCGCCATGGAGTGGCTTCGGTCACCCAGGCTTTATTGTGGTCGGCAAGGAGGGTTCTGTGGGGGCGCTCGGTTATGGCCTTGGAATTGCTCGGGGCCTTGGGGCTGTTCGGCCAGGCAACTTGGGGAACAACAACAACTTTAGACACGTATCGTAATGGATATTTCCAATTCCCAGTATTTTGGACTAACATATCATAGCTTATGTTGTCCTATTTCCATATTTACTTTTATCCAACCTAGATTTGAACATGTTAATGTTCTTCGCTCTCACCACCTCCTCCTCCAAGTTGTTCCAAGTCTCTATACTTCTATATGGGAAGCTGAATTTCTTTGTGTCCTTACGACATCTGCCCTGCCTCAGTTTAAACTTGTGTCCTCTTGTCCTTGTGTATATGTGTGTGTGTGTGTGTGTTTACGATAGAGAATATTGTGAGGGTCTGTAGGATATGTTAAAAGTTTATGGTGTGTGTACTCTAGTCGTATTTGCGGGAGTGAGCATACTATAGGTAGCGCCAACGAACCTGACAATAATCTTGACCCCTTGACTTATTATAACTCGAAATATAGGAAAGCAATCGGGCTGACAGTGCTATCATTTGGGAAGAGTTCACCAGGAAATAGGTGTGGGTATTTACAGCCAGTTTGCTCTAGGTCCTTTTTGAGTTACAGAGAGGTCAGGGATTAAGATTACTGTCAAGTTCGTTGGCGCTACCCATACTTAATTCCCGCCTTCTAAAACATGATTGTCGTACTGATCTTTGAAACTATGCAACGAAGGTTACGGACACTACTTGGGCTGGCAGGTTATTCCACCCCATGATCGAATTACTTGGGAATGTTTTGCGTTTCAAGTCTGATGCATTCTAAGGCAACTTTAGCTTATAAGTACAGTATGTCCCCTTGTTCGGTCCCCTCAATCCCTCTCTAAGAAATGTGAGAGAGAGAGAGAGAGAGAGAGAGAGAGAGAGTACAAAGTACAAAGGAAATCAAGCAACAACAGATCCAGTGACCCTTCTAGGTTGCTTGTCCTCCAAAACACTGAGGATCAAGTGTCCAAACAGTGGTTTAGAGTGGGTAAGGGAACATTGGAAAGGGAATTACTGCCCTGGAACTAATGTCCGTGGCAGGATCAGGAAGTTAGTAGGGGACAGATGGGTTAGTAACTGAGGGGGGGATAAAATAAAGTTATTCATTTACAAACGCAGTCAGTCGCGGGTTTGATGCGTGATATTTGTCTAGGCGGAGTTTAAATGAATCAACGGTGATGCAGTCTATAACGTTTCGGGGAAGCCCATTCCACAAGTTGACAACTCGATTGAAGAAGAAATTCTTAGATTCGTGCGAGTTAAAAGATTTACCAATAATTTTGCAACCGTTTCCCCGCGTGTAATTAGATTGGTCGATAGTGAAGTACTTACTACAGTTCATATTGTCGATGCCTTTGATGATTTTGAACACTTGAATTAAGTCGCCTCTTAATCTGCGCTGGGTTAAAGGAAATAGATTTAATTCTCTAAGACGCTCTTCGTATGGTTTGTTCTTTAGGCTAGGTATCATTTTGGTAACTCTACGTTGAACTCGTTCTAGCTTGTTTATATCTTTTTGGTAATAAGGGCACCAGGATTGAACGCAGTATTCCAGAAGAGGGCGGACTAAGGAATTGTAAAGGGTTAGGATAACTTCTTTGGATTTATGCTCAAATGACCTGCCTATAAAGCCAATTATTTTGTTTGCCTTCTTAACAACTTCTGAACATTGTTGACTCGGTTTTAGGTTACTCGATATTGTTACTCCCAGATCGGTTTCTCTGTTTACATTCTTAAGCTGAGTGCCATTCATCGAATAGTTTGCTTTCTCATTTAGGTATCCGATATGTAGTACCTGTACAGTCAGCCCCCCCAATACGCGATTCCACAATTCGCGAAAACCCTAATACACGAGTGACCCCTCGAAAATAACATTAATTAATTAAACATTAATTACGCGAGGTGGTACCACAATACACGAATCGAGAGCTAAGAAGGGGCCAAATCCGCTATTCCCGCTTGATACGCGAGCACGTCTACGTTTCGCGAGGCCCAGGAGTAGCTCTGAAAAAAGAAGAAGACGGGCATACGCCTGCCTTCCCTCCCGCTTACCCTCCCTCCCTCCCTCCCACAGTCCCGCTCAAGCGTCATAGCCGTGCGGAGTGACCAAACGTTTGTAGTGCCTGCCACTTTTTTCGCCATGCCACGCCAATATAAGAAGATAACACACAAAATGAAGGTGGAAGTGTTGGATAGCAAGAAAAAAGGAGAAGGAAACTGTGCAATAGGCTTGTCAGAGTAAACTGTTCGTACGATTTGGTCAGGGAGGGAGAAGTTGGAGAAAATCGTGAAGTCCTACGGTCCTAGTCCTAGTCCTAGCCTATCTTTTAAGGTAAGGTTTCATATTTTTATTCATTGTTCTTATTATATATAAGATATAGACTGTACTGTAGAGCCAAAAATGTCGAAAATAAGGCCAAAATTTTTGAAAATAGGCCATAATTGAGAGATGTCACCCATATCTAATTATTCCTATTTAAAGTTAGGTCCACAATACGCGGATTCCCAATACGCGATGCCTCCTGTCGCCCCTATTCTCGCGTATTGGGGGGGCTGACTGTACTTTACATTTATCCGCATTGAAACTCATTTGCCAAATTTGGGCCCAACATGACAATTTATCTAGATTGTGTTGCATATCGTCAACTTGTTCTTTTGAGAGTACGCTATTTGCAATTTTTGTATCGTCAGCAAATTTTGAGATTGTACAGGTGAGACCCTCATCTGAGAGAGAGAGAGAGAGAGAGAGAGAGAGAGAGAGAGAGAGAGAGAGAGAGAGAGAGAGAGAGAGAATAGGTTTGCAATACAATTGCATTTTTTTCATTGTTTTCTCTTGTAGGTGTTAAGAGATGAATCAAACTTTGTGTGTGTTTAGTACGGAGGCAATGCACAGTCAAGCCTTCTTGATACCTAATGGGAAAATACAAAATTACTAATTTCTAGATGTGTGCTAGTTTTTTTTTTTTTTTTTTTTTTTTTTTTTTTTTTTCGGGCTCTGTCTCGAGTCGGCCACCCCTAGCTATGGGGTATGTGCCTGAGTATATACATACATACTAAGTTCTTTGTTTCTACATCATATAAATACCAAGTTTTCATAATCTATATTTTATTAATTTCACCACAACACCAAACACCCCCAATGAAATTAATTCAAGTATAATATGATCCGCCGGGATTCGAACCTAGGTCATCACACACAGATTTTTGCCACCTTAACCATTACACCACCAGGACGGTTAAAGGCTGATGCACACGCCTACAACTTATTATCCATTTTAATAACATAATTAATAACATATCACACTTTCTCCCTCTCTCTCTTTTTTATAATTGACCACTTGCGAGTTTCGTTCTATAAGGAAGTTGGAGCCGTAGACATCGATAATTAACAGAATTATCGCCTAAATTGCATTTGTAGTGCTTATATAAATACATAATTCAACGTACTTTTTATCCATCAGAAACCTACATTATTGTTGTATTTCTCTTTAACCGTCCTGGTGGTGTAATGGTTAAGGTGGCAAAAATATGTGTGTGATAACCCGGGTTCGAATCCCGGTGGATCATATATACTTTAATTAATTTCATTGGGGGTGTAGTGGTGAGATTAATAAAAATAATATTATTAGTAGGTTTAGGGATATTTCTTCGAGAGGCCGGTCTATATGATCTGTGCCCCATGAATATTCTTTCCTCTCACTTAAACAGTAGGCTACCATAGTGCGGTTGGGAGTATGAACATGATTAGACTAATATCCAGTATTCGAGAATGGATAATAAGTCGTAGGCGTGTGCATAAACCTTTAACCGTCCTGGTGGTGTAATGGTTAAGGTGGCAAAAATATGTGTGTGATAACCCGGGTTCGAATCCCGGTGGATCATATATACTTTAATTAATTTCATTGGGGGTGTGGTGGTGAGATTAATAAAAATAATATAATATCAATATTCATGGCTCCAACTTCCTTATAGCCTGAAACTCGTAAGTGATCAATTGTCGTTGTTGTTTTCAGGGTGGCAACGGGGCAAGCGGGGTGGATGGCGATGCGGGGGAGGCCCTGTACCCCAACCTGGCCCCCCCTGATCGGCCCCTCCGCAGGCTGAAGTCGGACCCCACGCCCAGGAAGTTCAACAATACCGACGTGCGGTTCAGGATCGACTCTCCCGCCGACGTCTGAAAGTGAAAATATAATGGTAGGTCAGTCGACGCCCCTCCTCCCAACCAGCACCGCCCTCGTTCATATACTTCGTCACTCTATCGGTCTACCTCTCCCTCTCTGTCCCTCCACCTCGCTCTCGTGAATAACGTCGATTAAAGCTGGTATCACACGAGCGCTCTTTTCCTTAACATTTATCCTTAATACTGGTCTGGCAGCTTATGAGGTCAACATTTATAATATTTTTGCTACCTAAATTCATCTACCATCAGTCTAGTTTCCGATACCAGTGCAAAATATTCCAGAAATGTTGGCAGAAAATGTTGATTATGGAATGTTGACTATAAAGGCTCTCGTGTGATGCCTGGTTAAGGGGGTTCCCCTGCTTTTATTCTCTACTTTTCTCTCTCATATCCATTTGGCCCCACTCAGCCTACTGTTTTAAGACGTTTATCCCCAGCATTTTACGGAGACATTATTGTTGCATTTCTGTTAAATATTGACGTTTACGGCTCCAACTTCCTTATGGACAAGTACTGTACGTACTTTATCGCCTTGTAGAAACGTGTGCACAAATTTATAGTTTTTTTAAAAGGATGTTGGATTTTTTTTAGAGTGTTCAATAAAATTTTGGGAAGGTTTAGTTTAATATTAATGTTTACAGCTCCAACTTCCTTACAGACAAGTACTTTACTGTGTGTGAATACATTTATATATTTTTTACGGAAGCTTTTTTTTTTTTTTTTTTCGTTCAATACATTTTTGGGAAGGTTTTATTAAATAAGTGCCTTTGTTTGTGTTTTGAATCTCGGTGTGTGTGTGTTCATATGTGTATCTATGGTTATTATATCTATCTATCTACTGTATATATCTATCTATCTCTTACTTCACTCTCTATCTATATCTTTGTCTTTCTCCTCACTCTCACTATCAATCTATCTATATATTTTATTTCTCTCACTCACTTTATCTATCTATGTCTATATTTCTTCTATTTCTCTCACTCACTCACTCACTCACTCACTCTCACTCTCTCTCTCTCTCTCTCTCTCTCTCTCTCTCTCTCTCTCTCTCTCAGTGGCCTACGCTACTTAATTAGTTATAAACTGTACCGTAATTTCCAAATGTTCTGACTTACAAATTTTATATATACAGTAGTGATAATAAATATAATATGTTATTATATAATTATAAGAGATATTTATTCTGCAACTTTAGCATAGTTATATGAAGATAACTGTTGCACTTTACCTGATCTTATAGCTAGCCCAGAACCCTACCTATCGTAAGTCCAAATTATAACCTGTATCTTAACACTTTGGCTGCGGGCATATTTCCGACTATTTCCGGCATAGTCAGGGTCATTCAGGGTCTCTTGATTGATTAGGCAAGTGTCTGAATGAAATTAAATGTGTTCAGCCGAAAACTAGAAGAAAATAGCTTCAAAATTACACAAAAACGAGCTTCGTAGTTCACAGCGCTACCATAGACATTCGCTAATATTAGCAATTATCGCTAATGTCTTGCTACATTTGCCTTTGGCAGCGCTGTGTATATCTCGTGAGAGTCTGACTCATACTCCTCAGTGCCCCGGCTGGCTGGCTGGCAGGAAGGTCGGGTGGCCTGTCGCGCTCCCACTCCCTCGCACTCGATTCTACAGGCTTTAAGAGGCTTCAGAAGCTTGTAAATTGCCATGGCGTTCCGGAACGTCTCCCGCAGCCAATGGGTTAATTCATCTTATAGCTAACCCAGAACCCTACCTGATCTTAAAAAGGAGTGTGTGTGTGTTTGTGTGTGTGTATTTTGTAAAATAAATGAGTTGTTCATTGTAAATACTGGTCACATTTGTACAGTAAATATATTTGGCTCTCTAATATTTGTAAAGATATTCACTCTCTCTCTCTCTCTCTCTCTCTGTATATGTCTATCTATCTATATATATATTTTGTTCTTTCTAATATTTGTAAAGATATACTGTATATATATTCTGTCTCTCTCTCATATATATATATATAATTTATATATATATATATATATATATATATATATATACAGTATATATATATATATATATATATATATATATATATATATATATACAGTATATATATCCAATGTCATGTCAAATTAATACTGCTTGTACCTGTTGCTTGAACCCAGGCTAGTAGTGCAGCACTCCAACACCTTAACCACTAGGCCACCGAGGAGCATAAAATCACTCACTCAACCCCACAATTTGCCGGAGAATAACAGGTTTTTCACAATACGTAGACGGAGGTCTTTTAAAAAAAAAAAAAAAAAAAGTAACTCCTCTTAGTAACGTAGGTCCTTCTTAAGCTGCATAAAATCACAACATTTTAGCCAGAATCAAAGGTAATAAGGTGTCTTGGTACTGAAGGGGTTAACTTGAAGTAGGCTAAACATCTTGACCACTAACCTCTACAACTCACAAACCATATATTTTCTAGATCTCAAGTGACGGCGTCTCTTCCGTGGATTGACCTACCAATCTACCAAGATTGGAAGCCAAAGCGTCACATTTTTCCCTTGCCCCTCAACTTTCTCTTCATAATTGCTGAGGGGCACAGGGCCCTGGGTGGGGCTTTGGTTTCCCGGGGGTTTCCGCACCCTCCTCAGCTCCCCGCCATGGAGTGGCTTCGGTCACCCAGGCTTTATTGTGGTTGGCAGGGAGGGTTCTTTGGGGGCACTCGGTTATGGCCTTGGCCTTGCTCGGGGACTTGGGGCTGTTCGGCCAGGCAGCTTGGGGAACAACAACAACAACAACAACAACAACACAAATTATTAATGTTAAGGATAAATATAAATATGTTTTTGCACAAGATTAAAAACAACTTTTAAGGTACTTATGTTATAATTATTGCATGTAATATAATTATACGCTGTTTTATGTCTTGATAGCGTAGTGGTTAGTGCGCTGGATTTGGGTGTGAGCATCCTAGGTTGGAGTACCAAAAGTGTTCAATTGATTTCATTGATCGGGTTTATTTGTAAGTTAATTTGAAGGTTGGTGATAATATTAATTACATTCACAAAATATTAAGAGAGAAAAGTTAACTTGTTTGAAGATATTAGTCTATCATAATGTACCTATGATCAAATATTAATTATTAGCACAAAATATTAATGATAATGATTTATATCTGGTTAAGGGGAGGTATTTAGTTTGTTCCCTAGACCTCCATCAAGCTTAAAATTACACCCCCTTGAGTCCCTTTCAAGATAAATGTGTACATTTTTCGGTAGAAAAATTTCCCGGCCGAAGGCCGGTTTCTCTTAAATTACAGGCTCGCTATCGCTCGCCAGGATAAAATTGACACCTGAATGGCACGAAAGGTCTTAATATGGGGTGAAAGTTCTTAAAATCGCTAAACTAATGGGGCGAACGTTTCATAATACCAAAAGCAATGGGGCTAACCATGAGGGAGAAAGGGGTCAAGAAAACAATCCCTCAAGTGGAGATCTCAACCCTTAAGACGATGTGTTGAAATATATGGTATAATTTGGATAATTTATGAAGCGCCGTAATGAACTCTCCGTAGCATAAGTGTGGATTATTTGGATATGGACCCATTTTTGGTTTCACAAAATATTAATGTACAGTCGAGGTTAAGGGGAGGTTTCTAGTTTGTTTCCTACTCCTCCAGCAATCTTAAAATTTCACCCCCTAGACCCCCTTTCAAGATAAATTTGTACATTTTTCGGTAGAAAAATGTCCCGGCCAGAGGCCGGTTGCTCTTAAATTACAGGCTCGCTATCGCTCGCCAGGATAAAATCGACACCTCAATGGCACGAAAGGTCTTAAAATTGACAGAATGGGGCGGAAATTCTTAAAAATCACCAAACTAATGGGGCAAACGTCTTAAAATCTCAAAAGCAATGGGGCTAAACATGAGGGAGAAGGGGGTAAAGAAAAAAATCCCTCAAGTGGATACCGCCCCTTAATAAGTTAGTGTTGTCAGATATTTCACAAAGTTTGGGACACTGACTGATACTCTGAGGGATAAACACTTTGTCCCGTAACTATAAAGATAAGCACTTTGTCCAGTAACTATAAAGATAAGCACTTTGTCCAGTAACTATAAAGATACCCATAACACTTGTTGAGCCGTAAACCACTGGAATCTATGACAGCACTTAATACCCCCGATTGTACTGTCTTGGGTATACAAAATATTAATGCATTTTTCATATATATATAATTTTAAAGACCAAGTGTTTTATATTGAGGTGCAGTTCCGGTCTCACGTCCTAATGGCGGCGCTCCAGGCAGCCCCGTTCAGTGCTGCCTTGCTTACCAGGTTTTTTAATTTAAGATCAGAGTGTATAGTCTGATCCCACGTCTTTCTAGGTCTACCCCTCGGTGAAGCTCCCTCCATGTTCACGGATTTGCTTATTTTCTCCCAATTTAGTTCATCCGTCCTCTTCACGCAAGATATCACAAAATAATGGATAATGGATATGGTAGATACAATGTGGATATGGTAGATACAAAATGGTATTTAGATATTTAACCCCTCAGACCAGGCTATGTATTCCATACCGAAACCCGGGGGTTTTGGCCGAAAAACGTCTACGCCTAGGCTACTGTATCTTTGTTATTTTGACTGCTTCCGCATTCCCGCGCATCCCCAAGCGTAGATGTGTTTCGTACCTGTAGAATGGCATTGAGTAGAGCTCTCTAAGTCAACTGGTTCAGTTGTGATGACGATTTCCGTGGAGATAACTTTGTGGCGATATCAGCCACTGTACACTACTTTTCACTACTGTACTTAACAATAACATACAGGCACACACGAACAAGGACGCCTCTCCTTCTTGTGGTCGGAGATGCGTGGCGTCGGTCCAACCAGCTGTTGTTTACATGCGTCGGACGAACGCCTCGCACACCAAGCTTACAGGCTTTCAAGCTGCCGGTGCCTCGGAGCCCTTCCGGGTTCCGCGGGGGTGCTTTTTATGGATGCCTCGGAGCCCAACCGGGTTCCGCGGGGGTGTTTTATATGGATGCCTCGGAGCCCAACCGGGTCTGAGGGGTTAATAGTACAGTATATGGTTGTTTATAGATACAGGATAGCTAAATGGGTTTATTAGATATTACAGTATTTGAACCATGGATATTATTTACGCTAATTTGAATCCACTATGAATAAAGTACTTAACACAGTCTTACACGATATTTATTAGAGTTGTAAAAAGTACTTAGATTATTAGTCATTTTAGTGTCACATTACAGTATTCTGATACATGTATATAGTTTCCTCGCTAGACCTCCATCAAGCTAAAAAAAACAACCCCCCTAGACCCCCCTTCAAGGTAAATTTGTACATTTTTCGGTAGAAAAATGTCCCGGCCAAAGGCGGATTCCTCGTATAATTACAGGCTCGCTAACGCTCGCCAGGAAAAAATCGACACCTGAATGACACAGAAGGTCTATATTTTAAAAAATAAATGGGGCGAAAGGTCTTAAAATCGCCAAACTAATGGAACGAATCTCTTAAAAAGTAAGTCTGATTATTAGTCATTGTCGTATCACATTATTCTGATAGTGAGGGAGACCAATACGAGAAACAAGTGCTTTAATGTAAATAGGGTTCCTTGTAAAGTTTTGTGTATAATACCCTCTGTGTTTTAATATATCTCTCTGCTGCTGCTGCTGTCCTTTTATTTTACTATTTTTTATTTGGGGTTTCTGTTGTCTCGGTTAGCATTAAGTGGTGACCGCCTCGTTTGGATTGTAAGGTCTGTGTGGTCAGCGTATCTATGTAAAAGTATCTCTTGCTCTCTCACTCACTCACTATCTATCTATCTATCTATCTATCTATCTCTTTCACTCTCTGACCATCTATCTATCTTTCTATGTCTCTCTCCTCTTCTCTTCTCTCACTCTCACTCACACACTATCTCTCTTTCACTCTCTGACCATCTATCTATCTTTCTATGTCTCCTCTCTCTCACTCTCTCTCTCTCTCTCTCTCTCTCTCTCTCTCTCTCTCTCTCTCTCTCTCTCTCTCTCTCTCTCTCTCTCTCTCACTCTCTCTCTCTCTCTCTTCTCTTCTCTTCTCTTCTCTCACTCACTCTCTCTTCTCTCACTCACTCACTCACTCTCACTCACTCACTCTCTGACCATCTATCTATCTTTCTATGTCTCTCTCTTCTCTCTCTCTTCTCTTCTCTTCTCTCACTCTCTCTTTCACTCTCTCACTCACTCACTATCTATCTCTTTCACTCTCTGACCATCTATCTATCTTTCTATGTCTCTCTCTCACTCTCTCTCTTCTCTTCTCTCACTCTCTCACTCTCTCACTCTCTCACTCACTCACTATCTATCTCTTTCACTCTCTGACCATCTATCTATCTTTCTATGTCTCTCTCTCTCTCTCTCACTCTCTCTCTTCTCTTCTCTCACTCTCTCACTCTCTCACTCACTCACTATCTATCTCTTTCACTCTCTGACCATCTATCTATCTTTCTATGTCTCACTCTCTCACTCTCTCTCTTCATAATTTGGTTTAATTAACTTTGGAAACAGTCAAAATAAATAGAACTGGTCCAATTTGTGTTCTAACCAATTTTGTTTTAAGGAACACGGCAATTTTTATTAGTTTTGTCTTTTTTCCGTGTTTGTATACGTTTTGTTTTGTTTAGTTTGCAAGTTTTACATTATAACCGACAAAAGCAAACCCAGAAATCTCGCTCTTAGATCTGGTACATATTACAGTACTTGTGTGATATTTGCTTAGTTCATATAAACGTTGCAAAGACCGAGTGCAGTTTCAGTCTGTTCTAATACACTATATATCTATATCTATAATTAATCCTGGAGTAAGTCATTCATTTTTAAAAAGATAACATTAATCTCTCTAATGACAAACTTTTTTAACTTGACAAACTTGGTAGGTATTTAGTCCGGATATTATTGTCATGTACGGTAGCGCTAATAAGTCATGTCTCGGCTGTCATTATGTGTGGCTCGCTCTGGGCTGTATTAATGTCTGCCAGATGTTGAGTAGGGTGGGTATGGTAGCGTTAACAAGTCATGTCTCGGCTGTCATTATGTGTGGCTCGCTCTGGGCTGTATTAATGTCTGCCAGATGTTGAGTAGGGTGGGTATGGTAGCGTTAATAAGTCATGTCTCAGCTGTCATCACGTGTGGCTCGCTCTGGGCTGTATTAATGTCTGTCAGATGTTGAATAGGGTGGGTATGGTAGCGTTAATAAGTCATGTCTCGGCTGTCATCACGTGTGGCTCGCTCTGGGCTGTATTAATGTCTGCCAGATGTTGAATAGGGTGGGTATGGTAGCGTTAATAAGCCATGTCCCAGCTATCATCACGTGTGGCTCGCTCTGGGCTGTATTAATGTCTGCCAGATGTTGAATAGGGTGGGTATGGTAGCGTTAATAAGCCATGTCCCAGCTATCATCACGTGTGGCTCGCTCTGGGCTGTATTAATGTCTGCCAGATGTTGAATAGGGTGGGTATGGTAGCGTTAATAAGTCATGTCCCAGCTATCATCACGTGTGGCTCGCTTTGGGCTGTATTAATGTCTGTCAGATGTTGAATAGGGTGGGTAAGTGTAGGAACATGCTTGTATATCTCGGTGGCAACAAATAAACCAAGTTTTACAGATTGCTGATACCATTTATTGATCATAATATATTTGGTACTGAGACATCACTTAATAGGCTGACTGTACCGTACCTCTCTTGTGCAATACAGGTGTGAATGGTCGACTATTATTATTATTATTGTCATTATCATCATTATCCTAATAGCATATTATTACTGTCTTGATGGTGTAATGGTTAGAGTGTGTAAGGTCTGTATGTGGTGTCCTGGGTTCCAATCCCGGGAGGATCACATGCTTTCATTAATTTCATTTGGGGGGTGTTATTGATGTTGAGAGCGATGTTAAAAATAATATATGTATAAAATATATATATATAATTTATAAGTATCTTTATGAAAATTCTGTCAACTTGTTAATTTGTTAATAATTATAAGATATAGAAATGTTTTAACCCTTTGGGAATTATGGCGCTTCTTCCACTTTTTTCCTTGGCTCACTCGAGACGTTTTGGCTCGGCTTAGGAAGGACGTCCGGTAATCCAAAGGTTAAATGGGATCTCAGCACTTCTTAAGGGGAGGTCTTCATTTTGTTTCATAGACCTCCAGCAACCTTAAAATTACACCTCCTAGGGACTTTTTCAAGCTAAATTTGTACATTTTTCGGTAGAAAAATTTCCCGGCCAAAGGCCGATTTTCTCTTACATTGCAGGCTCGCTATCGCTCGCCAGGAAAACATAGACACCTAAATGGCACGAAAGGTCTTAAACTTGATGAAATGGGGCGAAATGTCTTTAAATCGCCAAACTAATGGGGCGAACGTTTTAAAATATCAAAAGCAAGGGGGCTAAACATGAGGGAGAAAGAGGTCCCCCCCCAAAAATATATATCTCCAGTAGAAATCTCCCACTTAACCCCTTCAGTTCGGTGACATAGACTCTTTTATTCAGCGTAGGAAGGACGTCTAGTAATCCAAATGCTTAAATGCGATCTCGGCACTTCTTGTTAAGGGTTGAGATCTCCACTCGAGGGATTGTTTTCTGGACCCCTTTCTCCCTCATGGTTAGCCCCATTGCTTTTGAGATTTTAAGACGTTCGCCCCATTAGTTTAGCGATTTTAAGAACTTTCACCTCATATTAAGACCTTTCGTGCAATTCAGGTGTCGATTTTATCCTGGCGAGCGATAGCGAGCCTGTAATTTAAGAGGAACCGGCCTTCGGCCGGGACATTTTTCTACCGAAAAATGTACAAATTTATCTTGAAAGGGACTCAAGGGGGTGTAATTTTAAGCTTGATGGAGGTCTAGGGAACAAACTAAATACCTCCCCTTAACCCCTTCAGCACGTTGACAAAATATACAAAGCAAAACTGGGACGACACAAGATAAATGTGGAAACAACGCTTAATAAAGTGTATTAATCGAAGAACACAATCCACCACATAGGGTGCCCCTCACTGCACGAGCAAGTTCAGGGCTGGTTTCCACTTGAGGGACTTTTTTTTTCTTGACCCCCTTTCTCCCTCATGTCTAGCCCCATTGCTTTTGAGATTTTAAGACGTTCGCCCCATTAGCTTGGCGATTTTAAGAATTTCCGACCCCATTCTGTCAATGTTAAAACCTTTCGTGCCATTTAGGTGTCGATTTTTTCCTGGCGAGCGATAGCGAGCCTGTATTTTAAGAGTTGCCGGGACATTTTTCTACCGAAAAATGTACAAATTTATCTTGAAAGGGGGTCAAGGGGGTGACATTTTAAGATTGCTGGAGGAGTAGGAAACAAACTAAAAACCTCCCCTTAACCTGTTTCACAAGGAAACTAATCGCTCCGATA
>JBAKBP010030817.1:22500-25213 GCA_037953745.1 Lithodes maja | reverse complement strand
CCTGTGTTTGACCACTAAAGTTCTTACATATGTTAGTGTTATCTCTTCACATTTATCTTCCTTGTATTCACCTAACTTTCACGTTACCCACTGTGTTCATTATAACTAGTCCTTATGAGAACTGAATGGTGCACAAGTGCTTAAAGTATCTATACAAACTAAATACTTAATAAAAAATACTTAGTTAAGAATCAGCGTTAGAGATTGTAAGCATGAGGGATAACCAAACAGCCTCATTAAATGTACACGACAAAATATCATATACATATCTGTGTTTTGTGTAACTCATTAGGGACCCTGTGCATCATTCCCGCTGGGTAATCCCGAATTTCATAAACATTATTATCGTCAGCATCATTATCCTCATCATCATCAGTCTATCTATCTATCTATCTATATGCTCTGGCCCAATCCCCATTTTGGGGGTAGCCGACTCAAGACCGAGCAAGAACAGGGAAAACACAAAAACAACATAAAACAAAAAATAAACACAGATAAAAAGCACAAACTCACACATCATCATCAGTATTAACATCAAATCGTTATCCTTATTATTGTCATCAACCTGTTTAAATTCATCATTATCATAGTGTGGTATAGTAATCACTACAACCTTCTTAATATTATAATGGTATATACCACCAGGATTCAAGCTATCTAGGGGAGAACATTTAAGAATATGGAATATGAACAACAAATATTTAATGCGTTACCATATGGTAGTTTTGACAACTATGTTAATAGAAGACACCAATTCCTTTAAACAAGAACACATAAGCAACAACAATAATCCGTTAGTATAATCCCGATTTCATCAGTAGCCTACCAATTTTCTTCCTGCCGCTTACCGTAGCCTCTCTATGGATGATTTTTCCCGGCTTATCTGACCTGACCCGGACTCGCGCTAACTTGTCCGTTCACATTATCGTCTGTGACGTTTTAGCACAAATATAATTTAGTAAATTTCAGGAGCCCCTTCCCCTCCCAGCTCAGTTGTCAACGGCCACAAAAATTGTGTATCAATCAGACTGATCGACCGGTCCAACATTTTGACAGAATTTACAATTGCTTTTGTGCGACCCCACCCCTAGCAATACAGAACTGCATATTATTGCAAAACAAATTTATAATGATTAATTCCCATTGGCTAATTTCTGCCATGACGTCAGAGGGTGGGCTCGCTCCCCTATGCCGCCGCAATTAATTTGAACATTAATCTAAATCCACTAGTGTTTGTAAAATGAAGTAAACATATATACTCACATGGCGAATGACTGCGACCTATATGTGGGGACTGTTAAGGTCAGCTGGGGACTGGGGAACATTAGGAGACTAGGGAATGTGTTAGAACTATGCCTCGTGTTAGTCACAGCATTACGTACTATAGACATTTTATATTATGTAGTCACTGAGGATTAAGTACTTAGCTGATATAGTGGAACTAGGGAAGCTATTGCTAGGAATGGGAATAATTGTATTGTTAGGATATTGGAATTAGGTCATAAGTCAATGGAAATAAATTTCATGTGACGTTTACTAAACGATACTACAGAATACGGTGTTCATGTAACTATTAGTATCATGAGAGCAGAAAAAACTATATATTGTTTTGATTGGTATTCCTATTGCTGCAGGTATGATGGGACTAGAACATGTACTATTGGTCTTGGAGTTCATATAAAGGTGTGTTGGAACAGGTTATGTAATGATGGAAATTAAACTCCTGTAGTTGTTAGTATATTGGAACCAGGGAATCTGTTACTGTTATTGTTAGTATGTTAGGCTTAGGTTGTTGGTGTTGTAGTTCCCCAGACTGTCTGGCCGAACAGTCCCGAGTCCGGTAGACCGAAGTCACTCCAGATGATCGGGCCCCCAAAGAGACCAGGGTGAAATGAGATCTGTCTCTGAGAGGGTAGCGGGGGAGGGGATCATCAGCCCACGGGCTTGCACCCCTGGGCCAATACCCCAGCCGTCCGCAGCCCCCCTTGCAGTGCCACCCAATCGGGCTAGGATGCCAAACCTCACTCTGGATAGGACATACCGGCATATTACTGGCACTGGATATCGTGTGATTGTTATAAGTATATTCGGATTATATAATACTTTGGTTGGACTGCGGCATATTGCATAACGCGTTCGACTCAAAACCAAAAAAATCGGGAAAGGATTCCCGGGCAAGACTAAGCATTTGGGCAAATCTTATGCTTCTGCTCACCTAACTGTGCAAAACTTGGAGTTAGTGGACAATTGTAGCGTTTAATCCGTCGAAGAAAGCTAGCTAAGTCATTCGTTTTATCCACCATAAATTCCATAGTGCATTGATAAAGAGATGAGCGCTACAGCTCAGCACATCATAGTGCATGCCTGCCCCCCCCCCCTCCCCCTCCCCCACAGTGTACCATTAGTTAGTTCGTTACAATGGGACTTCAGAGGCTATCAACCCTTCTAGATTATCAAACCAGCACACTATAAGTCAAGAATAGCGTCAGGACTTGAACCCCTTTTCGAGAACTCAAGTCCCTTGTTTATTTTTTTGTTTTGTTTGGATAGGTTATAATTATACAGTATATTGGGCTGTGTTGTGGAGACCGTGGTTCTGTAATGGAAACTGAGGTTGTGTTGCAGGACCTGTGGTTGTGTTGTAGGGACTGATTTTATGTTATGGACACTGGGTTTGTGTTGTGGGGACTGGCTGTGTTGTGGGGACTGTGGT